>JACGWG010000022.1:2420549-2474922 GCA_023678865.1 Polistes exclamans | reverse complement strand
TATAATATAATATTATAATATAATATTATAAAATATAATATTGTATATTATTTTTTTGTTATATAATATAACATTTCTATATTATAATATATTATATAATATAATATTATAATATAATATTATAAAATATAATATTGTATATTATTTTTTTATTATATAATACAACATTTCTATATCATAATATATTATATAATATAATATTACATTTATTATATAATATAACATTTCTATATTTTATAATATATTATATAATATAATATTACATTTATTATATAATATAACATTTCCATCTTTCAAATAATGTTTTTAAGGTAGATTACATTTCCCATGTTATTATAATTGTTAAACATCGTGACGATTTTTCTCTTATCATTAAACTTGAGAAACCTAATGTTATTTTTAATAATTTCGATTAACTTTTTTTCTTATTGTTATGCTAATAAAATAATATTTTATCGTTAATAATTGTTCCCATTTAAGAAAATGCAGATGCAGTAGTTATACATCCTTGCACATAATATAATAATCCTACTGCATAGAGAATTTTGTTGTATAACACACAACTTTTTTTTATTATATATAAATGTAATGGAATATTCTGATGTTTACTGAAAGGAAGATCAAACCGTGCAGGAAATGTTATCGGATGTTATCTGTATCCTTAAATTTGATCAGTTACAGTTTGATACTTGTGCATACTTGCATATCAACTTTTTTTCTACGAATTCTTATCACCATTTTCTCTCGTAACAAAAATATTCCTCGATAAATCACTTTTTACACGTTTCTTCTCACCACTACAAGTTTCTCATTTATTGATATTTTTTTTTCTTTTTTTTTTTTTTAAATTGCATCATATTTCGATTTGTGCATTGTGGATGTCATTTCGATTAAAAACACAAAAAAAACTCATCGAAAGTTGATTTTTCGTAATCATTTAGTAAACTTTGATGTACCCCGATCACCCCTCCCCCCCTGTCCCCCTTTTAAAAGGTGATATCCGAGAGAGTGCAATGGTTTAATTAAGATTTAATTAAAGGAAGAAATTAAAAAATCAATTGTAAGATTATTGTTCTGTGTGAAAGAGGGAAAGAGAGATATGAGAGAGATAGGAAAGAGCATGTTTTTTTTACGTAATACTAAATGATTTCAAGGGTACAACATTATTTTTACTATGGCGCGACGTGTTGATAAAATAACTGTCAGAATGAGACACGTGCGATAACGGGGTAAAGATGATAACGTTTACCAAATTATTATTATTATCTTTGTTATTTTCTCGTAAATAAATAATCGAAGAAGAAAATTGAACATTCGTTTACTGAAAAAAAAAACAAAAAGAAAAAGAAAATATGAGAAATCTAAAAAAAAAAAGATAAAGAAAAAATATCTTCCAAAATTAATTTAAATTTATACAAAATTGTATAATTTTGTTGTTGTTATTTGCTTATTTATAATATATAAAAATAAATGATTGAAGGAACGAAATAAATTAAATGATAAACGATCAACGATGTGGACGATTTTGAAACGATTTTTTATTATTCCCGTTGACCTGAACATAAGAAAAAATGTATGAAAAAAAAAAAAAGAAAAAGTAAAGTTCGGAATTTCAATTTTTATAATTGTAGTACATACGTCGATGAACTTAACTTTCCTATATTAACGTTCGCAACGACGAGCTTGAAGAAATAAAAAGAAAAAGAAAGAAGATTATGCTTAATTAAAAATAATGGCGTGGGGGGGGCGGGTGGTGGAAGGGGAGGAGAAAGTGAAATAAAAAATGAAGAAAAAACATATGAAAACGAATTAAAATTCGTGGCAATTGTTATCAACGTTAAATGATTTCTTGAAAAAAAAACCGCGAAAGGTCGAGTTAATTTTCGAATATTTCGATACGAGTAACTCGATACCGCTAATTTTTTATTTTTTTTTGGTCAATTATAATGCAATTTAAACGAATATAATAATGATAATGAAAAAATAAACGATCTCAATCTAACAATAAGATATTTGATTTTTCCAATATAAAAATATGTTTGGAGAAACGAATTGTTTGATTAATTTTTATGCGCTCGTCGTTTGCGAATTGTTATTACTTTGTCATTATTTATACATATATATATATATATATATCTATATTTATTTATTTTAAAAATATCGGCGTAATATAGTTTCTCTTTCCGTTCGGATATAATTGATTAATTAATTAAATTCGTTCGATTTGTACGATCATTATTAATTCGTTCATTCGTAATGGATACGTGATTATGCGAATAAAACATTAAAACGTATCCATTGCATACATATTTGGCATCTTTCAAGACGATTATCGTACAAAAATAATCCTACCTATCTAATTCTAATCATTTCTTAAACTTAACAACACGTTTTTTACGAAATATTTATATATATAATATATATATATAAAACATATACAAATTGTGAGTAACTTATAATCATTGTACACACCCTTATAGTAAAAATAATATTAATAATAATAATAGTAATAATAATATAATAATAATTACAATCGAAGAACAGCATATTTGTTGTTTTTTTTTTTCAAATTCGTCGTAGAACATTTTTCGGTTTCGCAAAGTTTGTTTTTATTAATTTTTGTTTGACCTTTTTGTTCGTTCTCCTTTTTCTACACATTTAAAATTTATAATATTATATAAATTAAAAAGAATATATATATATATCGATAAAAATGTCTGGACGGATTTATGCATATACTGAAATAATGTTTATTAAAAATATTTATATCAAACATTTTATCTCTACTTTGATACACAGTAATTTTATTCAAATGTTTTTAGATAATAACTTTGTATATTCGTTATAGTTTTATTTCCGGTTTTGTTGATATAAAATATTACTTTTTAAATAATGTTATCAAATTACTCAAGTTTAGTTGTTAATGTTAAAAGTTATCAAAGTTATTTTACTTAATTAAAATACAATCTTGTTATTTAATGCATATACAAGGTTGAACATTTTCTAGAATTACTTTTTCATCTTCTTGAATCACAAATTATTATAATATCGTTTAAAAATGTTCTTCCTTTTTTAATATTGTTTAAAATTTCATAGAAAAAAAAAAAACAAAAACAAAAAACTACGAGAATCTAACCTATGGAAATAAAATAAAATAAAAAAAAAAAGTAGTAAAATTCGATTGTGCATGAATGTCGAATATATTAAATGTTTTTTATTTTTTCTTGTTTTCTTTTTTTTTTTTTTTTTAAATAGAAGACATATTTGAATCCACGGAAATTAATAATAATAATAACAATAATAATAATAATAATAATACAAAAAATCAGAACAATTCGTCAACAAATTAATATAAAAACCAAACGAATATATTATGCACTTTATCTTCCAATAATTAAATAAACAACGAAAGAATGACGCTAATAGATAAGGAAAAAAATAAAAGATACGAAATTAGAAATGAAAGAAATTTCGTTGTTGAGAGTTAATACTTTTTCCTGTCTAAAAAATAAAATAATAAAATAAAATAAAATAAAATAAAATAAAATAAAACTCCAAAATAGGAGAAATAAGGAACGACGAAGTACGCGGTGGCCATTTTGTTCCGTTCGATGATCAATCGTTTTTTTGTTCGTTCGTTCGTTCGTTCGTTTGTTATAATAAACGAATTTAATATTCGCTTACATGAACGATTGTCTCGATAATAATGACTTATTATTTTTTTCCGTAATAGTTCTGCATTTCATTACAATATATATATATATATATAATTCCTGTCTTTTTTCTTATTGGTTTTTTTCTTCTACTTTTATTTTCTTTCGTCTTTTTTTTTTCTTACGCGTCTCGCTAAAATCCTTAGATATAAATTAAATATCACGTCGGACTGTACAAACGCGAAAAAAAAAATGATAACAAACGCATGCACGATATTTGCATTTTAACTATCGTCCGTGTTTCATAAAAAAGAAAAAAAAAAAAAAAGGAAATATAAAATTCGGTAAAATTGTTTTCAACAAAAAATCTCTGTGTGTGTGTGTGTGTGTGTGTAAAATATAATAATAATTAATTAATTAATTGAGAAGAAATAATTCTCTTTTTTTTTTCTTTTTTTTTTTTTTCTTTAAGTCATCAAACACACGAACGATATTGGAAACTAATGAATGCATTTGAAATAACGAAAATCTACGAATTAGGTTTATTTTGAATTTTGAAAGGCTGGATTTAGTTGACCACTTTTAGTGTTGTTATTCGCATTGGCTGGCAAAGGATTACTCAGGTGAAGTTTTTCTTGTCGTTTAGCGGCTCGTGCCAAACAACATAAAGCACCAATTAGTATAATAACACCGAGTAGTGCCAATCCTCCAGATAATGCGGCTCTTACGATCGGTGGCAAATCCACTGCCATTTTTAACAACGAACGCATTTCTATTGGTAGCTCATCGATAACCTGCAAACATTACAAAATTATTATTATTATTATTATTATTATTATTATTATTATTATTATTACGATTTTTTGGTGATAGTTTTAATTGAATCGTTGTAAACGTAAGAATATTTTTCAACGAATTTTACAAACAATAGCTATGATTCATAAATCTCCTCATTGTTTGTTACCTTAATTAACGCTTATTAACGTGAACTAATAATTATACTAATTATCTTCTTGAAAAAGTATTACGCATTGTTTGAAATATTATTAAGAAACTCGTTCAATTATATTCCATCAGATCAATAATGCATTCTCATTCAAATTAAATATGATAGAATAAAATCGATCATTTTACAATATATTTTTGTAATATTCATTAAATTTAAATATTTATCATATTAGAACGATAAAAAAGTAAGACAGGATAGAGATAAGATTAACGTTATGCAAAATAAGGAATGTTGAAAGAGTTAACTAACTAATTGCGAGAACAACAACAAGAACAACAACAACAACAACACCGATTAAGACAAGTTCTGAGGAAAGATAAAAAGAAAATGTTGTACTTTCGGATGCAAGAATGAAAGCAGTATGGTGTAATATGATGTAAGAATGAAGTTAATGTTTAATTGTAATGGTATTGTTGATGATGGTGATAGTGTTGGTGTATAAAATACTTACATCCTCGAACCACATGATGGGGAAAATGATGTCAGGGAAAGATGCAACCTGTTTGATGTCTCGCACCTGGCTCACAGCGAGATTTATTTGTATTCTTGCACGTGCACGAAGGGCTGTACCCATCATTGGTTGAATGTCTACAAAAAGTTCGTGCTTTTCCTGTACGGGTGGTGACACACCTATCACGGCTTCTCTCAATGCAGGATCAGCTGAAATAAAAATAAATAAAAGGCAACTTATGTTAATATCATTGCAAATAATGGAATTACGAACAAGTTATAAATTAAACGATACAATAACGTAGGATAGTTAATTCCTTAACTAGAATATATAATATGTAAATCAACTAGACACATTATTTTCCTCTTACATTAGTTACAATAAATTCTTCAATTTATATATATATTTATATTTCCTCTCTACTTTTAGATTTATAATTTCATTCTATTCGTTCTAATATTAATTCATTGAAATTATAACCAAGTTATTTTCCTTTTAACATTTATCAGTAATAAATAATTAAATGTTTTGTCTATATGAATATATAAACTGTTGTTTCTTTATTTTTTTTTGTATCGGGTTGCATAACATACTATATTGAAAAATAACACGTTGTTATATAATATTATAATAATTAATAATTAAAAGAATTAATATTTTATAATATAATATTATATTAATTAATAATTAAAAGGAATAATATCTTATAATATAATATTACATTAATTAATAATTAAAAGGAATAATATTTTATAATATAATTATTTCAATTTGACAAATCGATTTAACTTCAAATTAATCTTAAACTCGAATATACAAGCTTTGATTTTTTGTTTTTTGTTTTTTTTAAAGATCGTAGTGTAAAAAAAAGTATGAGAAAAATTGAGAAAGATTCCCAATGATAATTTATAAAATATTCTATGTCGTGTAAATAATTCTCTTTCAATATCCTCTTCCTCTTCTTCTTTTTTTCTGCATCTTTTCTCACGATTTTAAGACAAACCAGGTGGTGTAATTCGTGGGAGTAATTCGGTCACGAGTCTCACGAACCTACGAATCGTTATTGTTGAATATGGAATATAAAAGCAAAAGGAAAGAAAAAGAAAAGGAAAGAAAAGAAAAGGAAAAAGTATTAAGAAAATAGGTCTCATACTAGGTAACGTTCCACGAAACCGGAAATGAAGTAGCAATAGTCGTCAGTAGACTATGACTTACGAAATAACTGAGCTTTCTTTCGAACGCACCTTGTAATACGCATATAATACTTTCTCTTTTTCTATCTAACTAGATAATGGAGACATACGATGAATGAATGAATAAATGGATGAATGGATGGATAAATGGATAGATGGATATCAACCATAACGTTCAAGAAATACATTAAAATAACGTTTTATGTTATAAAGGTGACCATAATTGTCGGTAAATTTATTACTAATGCGTAACGTGTTATTCAATGACCGGTTATTTCCTATATAATCGATACTCACTTTTCTCATTTTTGTTTTTTAAACATGATATTAAATAACTATCGAAAACTTGTATTCGTATAATTATTTCTAAATATACGTATAAATATATATATTTATATTATATGTTAATATAACATATAATAATTATATGTTATTATATATATATATGTTTACATATAATATATTATATGTTATTATATATATATATATGTTTACAGAAATATACATTAACTCGATTTATTTCTATTATTATTTTTAAATATATACAATTTATATATATATATATATATTTATAATTTAAATATTTTCTTTTTTAAATTATTGCAATTTATTTTGCCTATAAATTGTAACTTATATATACTATAAAAAATTGTAAAAAAAAAAAGTAATGGAATAACAATTTACCCATATAAAAGTGTGGAAAACTAAGAAGTACAGGAGAATCAAATTGGCAGGCAGAAACATTGAATGTTCCTTCGGGTGCACAGGGTGGTCCAGCAGGACAAAAACATTGTTGAGAGTGTACCTTGTCAGGTGATGCAAATACATTCGTTGGTGGTGTAAATCTATATCCAGGAATATCACCGGTAGTCATTATCTCTTTCTAAAATAAAATTGTATAGGGTAAGAATGATTACGAATAAATACAACACAAAAAGACAAATAATAATAATAATAATAATAATAATAATACATTTTGACAAAAATAATAATGAAGAAGAAAAAAAGAAACAAAAAATTGATTTATACCTGAAACACCAAAGGTAGAGCTCTACAAAGGTCCTTGTCGAATATTTTCAAAACTGTATCCTTCGTGATCCTTGGTGGAAAAATACTACCATCGCTACCCATGATACTATCGCAATTAGGTGATGTCCAATGTCCCAAAAACTTCTTACCTTCCCATTTTTCTATTAAACCGTATTTCGTGACATCACCGTCACCAGAAAATACAGTATACCAATCCGGTTGAGTACCATTTTTTCCATACAACAAACCGAATTGATCGAAAGGAAACTTTGGTTCTTTAGGTACTACGTCCTTAGCTAATTTCAATAGTGGATCCTCGTATCCCCATAATAATTGTTCTACGGATACCTCGACGAATGGTTTAATTTTTAATATGTCCATTATTGATGCCATTGCCAATCTTAGAAAACGTGCTGCGTACTTCGATTGAGATGTTGCTGATAACATTGGAACGTTTGGCACTACTACGAGATCATCGTCAGAACCAACTGACAATTCCTGTTAAATAAACATTTTTTATTGTTTCTTTATATATTATAATTATACATCACATATTTAACATTAGATTTACGGACTGAGCCAATTTGATTCATTAAAAATTTGATTACTATATAGTAATACATATATATTGTATATAATATATGTTAAACTACATACATATTAATATTATACATATAATATATGTAAAACTTAAATATATTAATAAGAAGGGTATCATAGGGAATTTAGACATCAAAAAAAGAAATAGAACTTAATTTTGATAAGTTATTTTTTTATACAAATTCCCTATGATACCTTCTTATTAAGAATTTTATTTTTGGACAAGAGAAACAACTGCTTAAATATATATTATTTTTTAAAAATATATTTTAGTTTTTTTTAGGTTTACGTAATAAAATATATATATAAATATTAATTCCTCCACTCCACTCAACCCTTCATTCAAACAAGTTTGTAAGTCATTAAAAAAATTAATGAAACGAAAACTTTCGTAAATTTCATTTTAAACATATTTATTTTATTAAAATATATTTAAGCTAGTGTTTTAAATGATTTGCTTTGAAAATTTTCAGAGGGATTACACAATTTTACTTTTAAATATTTGTTTCTCTTTTTTTTTCTTCTTCTTCTTCTTTTTTTTTCTCCTTTTTTTTTCCTTAAATGACATCATAAATATCGTAATAATATATTATTTAGAAATATCAACTCGTTTATAAAATGATCGAGCATAATTAATATTTCATGAGAGCATGTGATGATGACAAAAAAATTAAAATAGCAAAAAAGAAAAAGAAATAAAGAAAGAAAGATACAACAGATGAAGATAATTTAAATAATGAGAGGATAATAATAGGATAACGTTAGATGTTGTGTTCTGGATCTCTTAGCAAGTCATCACGAATAGTTATTTTCCATGGTTATTCATGAAATCTAACTTGAGGTATTGTATTAAATTAATAATCGTCGAGTGGACACACATCACAAAGTTAATCACGTGTCCAGTCTTATCACCGGAAATTCGCGACATGTTTTTATTATTATCGTATCGTATATTCGTATAAACAAAACAAAACAAAACAAAAAAATAACACAGAAATAGAAGGAAAAAGAAAAAAAGATTCGCAATTATTACCACAAGAACATTATCATTTCTCGTAATAATAAATTTTATTTGCAATTTTAATTGTAATTTTAATTGTAATTTTATATCTAATTTTATATTCGATTCGTATCACTATTATAAGATCAATATTGAATATCAATTAAGTAGTATAATAAAATTTTAATTACTTTGTAACTATTAAAACTATGTTTAAATGTAAATGTTACGACATTAGTCGCGTAAAAAAATTCTATCTTTCTCGTGTTACATGACTTTCCTTTTAAAGTATAATATTACATTTAACATTATGATTTTGTGTTCGTGCGCGTTAATTTAACTCATTTACTCGTTTATTTAAATAGGTATATAAAAAATATCCGACAATCTATGGTGTTAAGAAAATAGAAGGCCTTATTCAAACGAAAGAAGAATAAATGTACGAACATTTATTTTTAAAAATCTTTATACGTTTATCTTTATCTTGGGTATCATTTAAATCTTTTGCTTTTCTTTTTTTGGTATTTCTTGACAAAAAAAAAAAGATATATATATATTAACTTAACTCACGAAGTAAAAGGATAAAGCTTTTTTAAATGACGACAGGTTTTACTGGTTCTTAGTTGACTTGAAAATATCCAATCGCAAACCTTTTACCGAAAAATATTTAACGTACGAGTTTCTTTCGAAATCAATGTCCAATACGTAGATTTATATTATATATATATATATATATATATATATATATATATCTTATAATATAGATTTATATTATTTATATATATATATATATATCTATTTGGTCAGGGTTGTATTTAAAATGAGATGCAATTAGAGTTTCGATTTTTAATAGGAATAAAAATAAAATCTAATATAAGAGATAAAAATTGTACTTTTTCAGTAATTAAGATATATGATAGTGTTATTATAATTTATGGTTGTTAAAAATATTACGTAATTTTGATTTGATTATATGAAATAATTTATTATGGAAACGCGTCATATTTTATTTTCAATAAAATGTAATAAAATGGAATTAGAACGTAATCGTATAGATTTCAATGAAACCAATTGGTATTTCTTGTTTTTGTAATACGTCTAATAATTATACAATGTATAATAATTGTGACCATGTATTTAATTGCTATTTACTTATTAATATTTTTATTTTTTTATAAGATAACAAAAATCGAACGAATAATGTTGATTGCTAACCGGTAAATATTTATAAATCTTACGAAACGTGCAATTAAATGAAATATAAATTATGCATCGTTAATTTATCTCTTCCTCTCACTATGATTTTGTAAACTGATGTAAATGTTAACCTTTGGATGTCCTTGGTCCTAACTTTATTAACATGGTTATTCAAAATTTTTTTTTTAAATTTATTCATGGAAACGTATATTAGAAAAAAAAAGAAATTAATACAATATTAATTTTATATAATAATATAAAATTATAATAAATAATAATTAAATTAATTAAACGCGATAACGTATGAAATTAATAATAAATTATTTTCTTCTGTTCAAAATATTCAAAAATCAAAGTGTACAATTATTACAATTAATTATAAATAATATAATTTTCAATATTAATCGAGTTTTTTCAAATTTTTAAAAGAACTGATTCGAGAAATCAATGATTAACTTCCACTACTAATTATTGCACACGTAAATGCATACTTATCGTTTTAGTCGCCGGTGAAAGTTTCTTGCATGTTTGCTACGCGTGTTATATACCTTTGCATGAAATACCTTCTTTCAACTTGCCTGCTTACTACGTTGTTGTATCAACTCGAATTTATAAATACAATCTCAATATATATATATCAATATTTCAACTGAATATTATAACTAAACTTTTTTTTAATTACTAATATATGTTTTCTCAAATAGTTACTATATAATTTAGTATTATATAGTTATATATACAATATATATATGTATTAAAATATAAACTTAAAAATTTATATATTTATTTAAACATAATATATTTAAGTATATAATATATATTAATATTTAAACTCTGAATATTAAAACTAAACTTTTAAATAATTCTTTTTTTAATTACTGAATATATATTTTATCTCAAATAGTGTTATAATTAGTATATAATTTAATGTTATATAGTTTCTATATAGAAATATAAAGAATAACTTGTTATATATATATATATATATATATAGTTTATAGTTAATTTATATATATATTGTATTGTATATATTTTTAATTTTACTATTGATTTATCTCTCGTAAATTAAAATGATATTAAAATAGTTAAAATCATTTATCATTAATATTGTGCGTTAGATATTATCAAGTTGAAGTAGACGTTAGTAATTCAAGTATGGAAGTTGATCTTTCGAGTGGTGATCATGTAATGACTTTCACGATCTATTCGTCTTCTTGGACAGTAATCGTCTCGATCATTTTCAACACAAAAGATTACATTTCCTCGGAATAAGAGAAATCATGCGATACGTTCTTTGATGCTCGGTCATAAGGTCATCGTTCGAAAGGATGACGAGATGCAATAGAAAAAGAAAAAAGAAAAAGAAAACAAAAATATTAGAAAAAAAGAAAGAGAAAGAGGAAAGGAAATGCAATGATTAATTAAAACCACAGATTCTTTGTTTTGTGTTAACAACAACGTTGACGACGACTCGAGAAACGTGAAATCTTTTGAGGTATAGAAAACTAAAGTTCGTTTTTCATATTCGAGATTTAGTATAAGGTGCATTAAACACGAACTATGGTTTCCCTTTGTATAAAATAATACAATCAAATAATTTCAGTGTATATATATTCAAATTAAAAGTAATTAAATAATCATTGATTATAATTATCTTTTTGTTTTGTTTTGTTTTTTTTTTATTTAAATTCGATTCGTTTAATTTTTCTCTTTTTTATCTTTAAATTGTTAATGTACGTATATATAACAAATCTACACTCATACACTTGCGTTTAAAATATTGCATTAGTAATTGTATTTTTATTGAAATTGAGAATTATTATAGAAATCATTTCTTTTTTTTTTTTTTATATTTACTATATTATTTTTTTATTTTCTTTAATATATTATTTTTATTTTTGAAAATATTACACAAAATAGGATTGGAGATTTTAAAAAGTTGAATTACAATCCTGGATTAGAACGTTGTTATGAATTAAATTATAGCCAAGAATCGATTATTCTGAAAAGTCAATTTTTACTTTGATTATGTTTACGTAACTACAGAAAACTTAGACGAGCTCTCTCTCGAGAGAGATTGATTAAATAATAATAAGAGGTTCCTGCTGACAGATTACAAATCTTATTACTAATGATCATAATTCTTAAGAGAGATAGCGAGCATCGAATAACCTATTGATCTGTTTCTTTTACGTACGTGAATACATTATTTTTTTTTTTTTCTTATTCATTTATGCAAAATAATTCACGTGAGTAATTCGCTAAGAAATGTTTTTCTCAAAGATGTCGCCGTTTAATGGAAAGAAACCTCTCAGTTTAAATAAATAAATTAATATTTAGCAATGGGGAAACAAAAAAAGAAAAAGATTCTTAGTTGCATGAGTGCATGAAAGAACTTTAATATATACGACAAAAGAAAATATTTAATTACGATATTAAATCGTTAATCATTAAATGTCCGATTCGTAATTGAAAATTATATGGAATAATAATAATAATAGTTTAATGAACAAATAATATACATTTAATTATCAAATTATATTGAATTGTTTTAAAAATTTCTCTAATTAGATTTATATTTAAACTATTTTAAAAATTAATTGTAAGATATAAAAATGTCGTATATATTTAAAAGTATATTTCATTCAAATCATATACTGTGAAAACAATATTAATAATAATAATTAATTAATTAAAAATTAAAATAATATTATATATATATATAGATTAAAATTTTAAATAATTACCGGTGTAAAAACGTATGTCTTTCGTATTCTGTAACTGATCGTATCATTTCCGTTGAAAGTAATATTTGCTTTTTCCCAACGTTGTTTATAAACGTATGGACCTAGTTCATTGAGTATAGGTTTTTCTCCGTTGTTTAAAAATTCATCGGCATTGGTAACATTGTAAATGTAAATGTGTAAAAGCGGTGTCACGGGTGGTGCCTTCCACCAACCAAAAGTCCTTCCACCGTCCTTCAATGCAATTTGCTTGTTCACGATGACTTCGATCAATTTTGGAAAAATTCCAGCTAATATTGCAGCTATAATAATCAGCAAGACTCCGAGGGCCACTGCTGCCCCTGTAAAAATAGAAAGAACAAAAATAAAACAAAAAAAAACATAAGACAAATATAAAATTAATAATCTTATGTAATTTAGCAAATAGATCTTTCGTACGAATGATATTATGCAAATGATCGATAATATGACTTGGTAGAATTTTTTTCAAAACTTTGCTTGACCAAAAAAAAAAAAGATAAAGAAATGAAATATTTTTGTTATACGCTTAACAAGCGCTTTAATTAATAAAATACATATATTTAATATATATGTATATATATATTTTTTATATATGTATATATATATATATATATATATATATATATGGTTTATTAATAAAATTGTATTTGATTTTTGTAAAGTAATTTTCAATATTTGTTCGTATATTTATTATAGTATTAATAATAATTATTATTTATATTATATTTTATTATATTATTTTTTGTAAAACAATTTTTAATATTTATTCATATTTATATTATAAACACATTTATAATAGTTATTTATATTATATTAAACATATAAAGACTTTGACAGGGAAGGTAAAAAAAAATTGCAAATCATTTGTTGGCTCTTGGGAAAAATAAGGATTCCTTTTCTCACTATTTTTATCTTTATTTACCGAGCCGAAGGAATTTAAATATGAATAGAAATGAAAGGAAAGAAGATGAACGGAATTATCATAAGGGAAGGTTTCAAGTATTTATCATATGTCATGTTAAATAAATTTGAATTAGTGAAAAGTCCATGAAAAACCGGTCGGTAGCATCCAACAAGAGAGATACGAAAGTTTTCAATGCTAAGGTCATCGAAAGCCAAGGTCACGAAGAGTCAAGGTGGATTATCATGCTTGAGAAATTAGAATGAAAGAGTAACTTCTATAAATTAGTTGCAAACGTGTTGACATAAATATTTCATTGGGTTTTATTATCTTATATTCTTTTTTTTTTGTTTATATTTATTTCTTCTTTTAATTCAACATCCAAAGATGGTAATGAAAGGATAGAAAAAAAGAGAACGTTAAAAAAATGCAAGGACATCGAGACAGGTTCATTAATTTATAAGTATAGTTGATGAAAATATTTTGTATGGATATAAACGAATTGGATGTTCTACGAGATCGAAATGAGACAAACATTTTCTTGATATATAGCAAATAAAGAAGGAAAAAAAGAACAAGAAATTTATTTCTTATGAAATCATTGAACATTTTCATTTCTCTTTGGACACGTTTCACAGGAGACACCCTATATAAAAATATAACATTGAAATATTACTTTGAATAAAATTGTACACATACACGTATGCATAGTTAAAATATTAATGAAATAATTACTACGGTAGTAATATAATATAATTAAAAATAAAATTATACAGAAATTTAATTTATGATTTATTTTATAATAAAAATAATTGTAATATATATTAATATATTATAAATTATATATATATATATAAATATAATATAATATAATTAATAATATATTCTTAAATTATAAAATATAAAATATATAATATATAATTATAAATAATAAAATATAAATATATATAGGTATTACCGATTATATAGGGGATTATTGAAATGAATTAATATTTCAATAAATATAATACATTATCAATGTTTCAAAGAGAAAGAAATTATGTCGATATTATAAATAAGGATTAATATAAAAATTAAAATGAATTCAATCACTGGTAGGAAATTTCATTGAAAGTATTATATTATGTATGTATTAAACAACGTCAAGTTATTACAACCTGCTTGTAAACTTTCGAGCGAAAGGAAAGGTACGAAAGTTCGATTGGCGAGTTATTTAATATTTGTAACACGTTAAAACGTTCCGTAATACGCAGAACCAGCAATCCTGGACAAGTTAAGATTCCTAATAGTTTTATTACACTATTACACTATTTCTGGTTTATTACGTTTATCCTGTTAATAATTTTTCTTTTGCGTTTAAATGTTATCATTATTACGAAAATTTCTTACTCCGTTATATTTTATTCTTTTATTAATTCAGATTATTTTATTTAACAATATCTTTCAACGTTACGAGGAGAAAGTGATTTTTTTATAAAAAAAAAAAATAATATATAATTATATTTAATAGATATATTAATTAATAATATTATTTGTTATTTGTTGATCATATTATTTTTTTTTCTAACTAAAATAAAAAATTTATAATTAAATAAGATTAAGTTGCTGAAGAAGTCCCAATAAAGGGACGAAACGTCCAACTAATTCAAACTTAGTTCTACTTCTTTCATGTCCAATTTCCCTGTGAAATTTTATCATTAAAAATTGTAATTTTTGGACGAGAGAAATACTAAATAAATTTATAATAATCTTTCAGAACGAATTAGAAATGTTAAGATCGATTAGAAAGCGCGTTTACGAATGAAAAAGCACGCGTAATTATCTTTAAGTTTTATATCTTTAATCGATCGAATTATATCTTGGAAAAATTAAACACGATAGATAATTAGATACAAATTAAAAGAAAAGAAAAAAAAAAGAGAAGAAATAAGAGAAAAGTCTTCATTAATTAATTATATTTACGATCTAAACCTTTACGCATTTATTATAAAGCACATTTACCTTTTTACATATTCATTTTTAGAAAATCTTTGAATAAATCATAGATATACAGTCAACCATAAATATCTTTTTTAAAAAGAAAGATTAAATATTTATATAATCACACGATAGAAACATATGTATTTAAATTTTTTTTTATCATAATAAATAAAATCACAATTTCGAATTAAGATTTATTAAATTCATCGCGAATGAATGTTTTTTTTTTTTACAGAGGATTAAATAATTACAATCCCAAGGAACATATGTTTAATTTTTTTCTATCGTAATAAATAAAATCAATTTCTTATTATAGGATTTATTAAATTGAATTAAATATATATTAATGACATCACACACAAAAGTGCATACATAATGAACGAATAAAAATACAACAAAATTTTGTATCTAAGATTATTCAACACGCAAAGCGGAAGAAAAACAATGCGATGGCTAGTGGAGAACAAACTATTATTATTAAGTAGCCTTTCTACATTAGTGTAATTTTTATATGTTTTACAGCGTTCGCGGAAGACAAATTTTTCTTCCGACTTTTTTTTCCTTTTTTTTCTAAACTTCATATTATTTCGTTCGCGTTACCGTGAACGATATTTCATAGTGATAAAATTTATTACACACAGGTATTAAAATCATCAACAATTCTTATTCGCAATTAGTTTATTCTACAAAAAATTCGTAATTTATCATTTCACGATAATATTGAAAAATTTCAAAATTTTTATGTACGACTATTATTTTCTAAATGAATTTTATATCACTATCGTAAATTTTATTGAATGATTTTTTTGTTTCTTTTTAATTAACGCGAATTGATGAAAACAATTTGAGTTATATCAAAATTTGACTCCTTTCAATTTGTCTCTTAATGTTCATTAAATCATAATTAAACGTGCCATAGTAGAAAAACATAAATAAATAAATAAATAAAAATAAAAATACAATCAGAGAAACGAATAAATTCTAAGAAAGAATATTTTCATTACGTAACCTAACGATCACTAATTTCAATTCGATTCGTTCTATACTTAAAATTTATAATCAGATTCGTCACGACAATTTCAATAAAAATTCTAACGAAATTTCAAGAATAATATAATGCGATTAAAAATTCTTTTACGAGTTATTCACTTATATTTTATACGTAAGAATCAATTTTATTAATTAATACTAATCTGGAGGATTTACTTTACAACAACAACAACAACAACAACAACAATTTCTATTTAATGTATTAGAAAGAATATTAATTTAATTTATTTTTTATTTTTAATATATATTCTTCGATTGATTGCAACAGAAAACACGGGGAGAAAAGAATTCAAAAAGAAAAAGAAAGAAATAGGAAATGATATATACTGCAACATACTTACAATCACTTTATGTATTATGTAATAAAACGTTGCGTTGACATCGCATACGATTTCGAATGAAATTAGGTTTGTTCCTCGTCGTTGATAGAGTGATCGTATAATTTGTCAATTTTTATAACATGCTATACTTATTCGAAAAAGAAACTAATATTAAAAAAAAATATATATATATATAATATAAAATAATTGGAATACAATTTTGTTAACCCGTGTTCGCAAAATTTTCGTAAGATCTTTTTTCTTTTTTTATTCTAGATCATATAAATATGAAATAAAAATCCTGTAAAAGATATAATATCTTTAATCATATTTTCCCATAGTCGGGAAAGTTGGACGTTACGGAACAATTAACTCATTTCCGTTCTATCTTTCACAGTGAGTCAAGGAGACAACTAAATCAACAGACTAAATCTAATTTATTTATCAGAGAAAGTCTCACGACAACGAACTTGTCATATTTCTTGTTGTCCTCCACAAGTTTTTCTTCTAAACATATCTTTCTATTGCAACTTCAAAACTTTTCTTAGTTTTATTTCTTTTATTATCTTACCCGACTAACCTACTTATTTCCTATCATCATCATCATCATCATCATCATCATCATCAACTTCCTTTTCTTCTTCTTCTTCTTCTTGTTTCTCATTTACAACGTTAATATTTCTTACACGAGAATTCTCATGGAAAAATTAAAATTATATTGCATTCGTGTGTTATTTTACATTTTAAATTAGCAAAAAGAATCTTTTTTTTGAAAAGGAAATAAGATTTCTTATATTTAGATCGAAGAATAATATTTTTAAACGAGAATTAATATAATATATATTATATTATAAAATATATATTTTTATAAATAAATTTTCTTATAAGAAATGTTGAAAATGAAATAACAAGAGTTAAATATAAATAAATTGAACGTTTCGTCATTTATTATGACTTCATCAGCATCTTATTTTATATCACACAACTAAATTTTTATATTATATTAAATTGAAAATTATATATTTTATTTTTATATTATATAAAATATAAATGTTATACATATCATATTATAAAAAATGTATTCCAAGTCATTTTCACTTGACTGTAAAGTTGGGAAAAATAAAAATTATGTATATATATTATATTATAAAATATATATTTTTATAAATAAATTTTCTCGTAAGAAATGTTGAAAATGAAATAACAAGAGTTAAATATAAATAAATTGAACGTTTCGTCATTTGTTATGACTTCATCAGTAACTTATTTTATATCACACAACTAAATTTTTATATTATATTAAATTGAAAATTATATATCTTATTTTTATATTATATAAAATATAAATTTTATACATATCATATTATAAAAAATGTATTCCAAATAATTTTCACTTGACTGTAAAGTTGGGAAAAATAAAGATTATATATAAATATATCATATTATATTATATAAAATATATATAATTTTTGGAATCTAGGTTTCGTCTTCTTTATTACACGGAATATATTATATTATGATTTTCTCTTACGTTTATTTCTTTCTTGTAAAACGTTACGGACGACTTGGTATGTACGACCTCCATTTCTACTACGTCCCGCTAGAAACATTCAAGTGTGTAGTACGCTCGACATTTTCTTCAAGACCGTTACAAAAGAAAAGAAAGAACTTTCATCTATTGGAATTTCTAATCAAAAAGAGTTTAGGAACTATACAAGCAAAATATAATATGACTTTTAAATATTTCTCTCGTATAAAATATAATAAATAATCTTTCGTTTCCAAAAAAGGTTGTGATATCAAACACGTGATCTTTTTTTTTAAATTTCGTCAACGAGAGAAACGTTTAATATGTATATATGAAGAAATAACTTATTAATTATTCACTAGATTGATGTAAATTATATATCGAAACTAATAAAACGTGTTAATTTTCGCAACCTTTTGAAAACTCGATGAAATTCTCGTCGAATTTTTATCGAAAAGAAAAGAAAACCGAATGAGAATGATCAATCGTTTAAATCAATTGAAATTCTTATTACTCTGTTCACCACGATTCAAATGATTTTGGATTATTTTTCCATTTAAAGGAATCATTCTGATACGATTAATTTTCTTTTTGTATATCGAATCATACATTTGTCTATGAATTTTTTATATCAAAAATCTTCATTATTTTAACATCGAAAATATATTTCGAAAATGCGAACGTAGATACTTCAATCTTAGAGTACAGAATTATTTTATCAATTTGCGTAACATCATTTTCTTTTTTATATTATTTTATTCATTAGAAATAATTGTACGAAGTTAAGAATAATCTTGAATTATTCTTGACACTAGATTTACCGATGTTTTGTTCATTATTTTTTAATTACTTACAAATATATGTTTGAATGAAAGTTTGGGAATTATTAAGAAAAAAAACCAACATATATTTAAAAAAAATAATATTTAAAATATATATTAATCCAAATTCTCAATTAGTCAATCAGTAAATCTAGAGTGTTAAAATTAAATCAATTAAAAACGTAATAGTAAAACACGCTAATGTTCAAAATCATAAACTATGATTGTTTTTTCATTGAAACAATAATAATTTTTACTTTTGTGTCACTTGACCAGGAATGAGCCCCGTTAAAAAAAAAAAATAAAAGGTACGACTAGCAAACGAATGAACAAAATTATCCAATGGCCTGAATAATAGTAGGTCCGTATGCAATTCATGTGGTAGAAGAAACGTGTTAAGTATTTATTTAAGTCCGTCATTTTCTAGTCGTTCCGAATGAATCAAAATATAATAGAATACCTTTTTCGCGTGTGTTACCTGGGATTGTTTCGTTTTACGTGACGTCCGTTTCTGATCAATCACTAATATATACGTGCAAACAATTTGTGATTCATGATACGTAGAAATGAAAAAAGAAAACGAACAAATAAAATATATTATTAATAATCACATTACCAAAATAAGAACTTGAACCTCGAGAAATAACGTGACAACTTTAAAACGATTGTCCATTGTTTTGTTTTTTCTTTTCTTTTTCTTTTATAAGTAATAAAGTTGATCACATTATTATTTTATATTATAATTAATTTAACATTTTTATCGTGTATGGATAAGAAATAATATAAAAATTTTGTTTAATCACAGGCTTACTTTTTAGATATGATTTATTTAAATATTACTTATTTATAATTATTAATTTTTCTTGTTATTTTTTCCAATATGTAAAACTACGAGCTTAAGAGAATTTTTTCTCTAAGAAGAGAACTTAATCTTTATTATTAAATATTTAATCTTTAATCTTTATTGTTAAATAAATTCAAATGAGTAATTATTATTTGAAGAAAATAAATGTCTATTACCGATTGGTCATACAATTGTCGTGATTCTCATCAACGCGGAATGTTTTTGATGTAAAAATAAAAATAAAAGTAAAAAGAAAAAATAAATTAAAACCGAGATGACCTGGAAAACAAGCAATCGCGTTATTGCGAAGAAAACGGTTTGAGAAAAAAATCGATGCGTCAGACGAGTATACAAAACGACGAATCGTTTCCAATACTACGATGTGCAAATAAATCGACGTAATTATATATATCCTCGTAAAAATGATGCCAATAAATTTTTATTTGCGAGAGAACAAATTTAAACGAAAGATAATATACACACGTGTTTAAAAATATCAAAATTCTTTTGACGTACATTGAACCTTGACGTTTATTACGTAACCAAGACTTATGAAAGTCGTCAATGAAATCTTTACAAAAAAAAATAGCTCAAGGTCATTTTTGATTTGGACGAAAGAGTTGTTAAAGTTTCTACTTAAATTTTCGCTTATTGTAAATGCTTAAACATTACTTTCGAATTAATATATATTCATAAATTTTCTTTATATACATTTTTATACAATATAATATTCTATATATAAAATATATTAATATACATCTTACATTTTTTATATACTAATATATTTTATTTTTTATTTTTAAATATATATTTTAATATGTATATAAAATAATATAATATATACTTTTTTTATATAATATTATACAAATATAATATTATATTGTATACAAAAAATTTAAAAAGAAAATTAATTTTTTGTAAAATGAGAAATTTTTATATATATACATATATATATATATATATATGAAAGACTGAAATGTTACTAACGAAGCCTATCGTGCAATGTCACATTATCCGAACGTTGCATCGAGTAGGCGAGAAAATTGCATGCATCCGCTTTTACAGCTTTTATTCTTCTTGTATCTAGCGTGTTAATAGAACACAATCCAACGCACACGTTATGACTAGTTGCATTCTTTCGAAATTTACAATTTTCTATAATCGTATATTATATACGTTGAAAGAGGATCGGTCAATTTTCTTGGTAAATGCACTTTCAAAATTCCTTATGTAGAATTTTCTTTAACATACGAGTTAAACGACAAATACGGCGAGGTCGATCTACGTCCTTTGATTCAGATTTCACCATAAAAATTCAACACCGATTATCGCGGTTATCGTCTGGTATTTATTTCCATAAATGTAATATTTCCAATTAAGATTCTTTACGATTACGTACGTTTAGATATATAATGATCTAAGTTATTACATAGTCATTGGAAAAATCACACGGTAAATTATTTTTATGTATAATACGTGTAACTGAGTAAAAGTATTTGAACGATTAGGTTTAATTATCTATATATATTATTAATTAGGTTACTTATATATATATATTGGGTTGTTCGGAAAGTCGTTTCGTTTTTTTTGGGGAACATGAAAGACAGTTTTCGTATAATGAATAAATATTTTATTATATTATATATTTATATAATATTTTTATATTTTTATTAAACGAAATTACTTTCCGAACAACCCAATATATATATATACGTGTTATTATATAATATAATATAATAAAAAAATTTTTAAATATTATATTATAACGTGTATATACCACACACATTGTTGATTAAATATTATTATTATACATTAATTTTGAAATAATTAATTATTAATTAATAGATTTTAATATTATACGAAATTTCAATGAACAATACAAAAAAAGATTTAATTTTACATTTATCTGAAAATAATCTAGGATACTACCCGAACAATACTATACAAGATAATGATTTACATTCAATTCCTATAGTAGGAATGAAAAATGTACTCTTGCTTTGCTTAAGTTTCTTTCAGGTATTTCGTGTATGCATTTTATATATGTACGTGTGTTTGTGTGTGTGTGTGTGGATTAGAATGTAGATTATTTCTTCATCACGAAATCGTTTCTACCGACCAAACACGAAAGTCAATATTCTAACTCAACGTAGACACAATCGTAGTACGTAATCCGTTCTATGTACACTAAAACATTGCTTAAAAGATAACCACCTTGGTTTATTTATTTCGTTAACGTTCAAAGTCACGATCCTAGTAAGATAACAATAAAAAAACTATTCACCATTATTGTAACTGACTTTGCAAAAATATTACATAAGATTCCTTCCGAGTAAACTAGAATGCGATCTAATTAATTCGCATTTTAAATGTGATTCGGATTCGCATTTAAAATAAATGGCGTAACACTTTTATATCAATAAAAAAAAAGCGTGCAAATTCAATCGCTATTTTTTTTATTCTTCTATTTTTATTTAAAGAAGGAAAAAAAGAACGAAGACAAGAATAATAATGGGTAACTTTATTAGAATCATACTGATCGTATATATATATATATATATAATAATAATTATTAAAATATAAATTTATCATTAGAGGTTAAAAAATAAAATAAAAGAAAATAAAAGAAAAGAAAAAAGAATGTAAATGAGGACAACGTTCAGTGACGAATATTTAAAAATTCGATATAATATGTGATATACTTATGCATGCTACGATAATGTATACGTAATAGACATTTATCATTCTTCGATAAAATGTATGTATTATTAAAGACATAATTATTTATGGAAAGAACAACGACGCGGAAGAAATCTTTAAAGTAATTTCATTCTTTTCCTTTATCTCGATCGTTTTGCATTCATATTTTTTTATCACGATAATATACAACTCATTATTTTTATCTCAGAGAAGTATATATATGTATAATTAATAATATAATAAATATAATATATATATAATTTAAAATAATATAATAATATTTATTTATTAATATATATATAATGTAAAATATTATAATAATATTTATTTATTAATCTATATATATATATATATATATATATAATTTAAAATAAAATATATATTTATATATATATTAATATATATTATATGTATATATCTTTTTTAATTTTTAATTTATATTTTTAACAAATATATTTTTAAATTTTTATGAATAATCTTATCGGTTAACCGCAAATAAAGCGTGTGCCTTTAATTTTAACGGTATTAAGAAATATAGATCTGGTAAATCGGATTTCAGGTTGTAACATTCATCTAACGTAACACACCAGAGCTCTCGTTTAAACTTGTTCATCTATATAACTAAACCACATACGTGAATAGGAATCGTTTCTTCTCGCATGACCGGTAACTTCGATAGGATCGTACTAAAGTAACTATCGAGAGACTCGTTTCAAATAAAACAAATTTACATATATACTCTTACGTAAGATTTGTTCTTTCGATTGAGAGAGAGAGAGAGAGAGATCGTAAAAACGAACTTTTCTACGATTTTGTCATTGCTTCATGTTCCTCCTTCTCCCCCCCTCACCCCTCCCTCCCAACCCTCTTAATCTTCCACCATTTATAATACTCATCATCTTCAATCTTATTCACTTCTTTTTTCTCGTTATTGCAACAGCAATCACAATAACACAAAATGACTCTATTCATAGTAATTTATTTAATGACGAATTTAAACAACGACAAAAAAATCCTTCGAAAACTTAAAAATAATTAATATTTATTAATCGAGATATGAGTTGTTGTTTTTTTTTTTCTTTTTTTTGAAGATTTCATTTATAATGCTGATGTTGGATTTAAGGGGTTACATGGGTTTGGGACTTTCAAAAAATTTGTTTGTTTGTTTATCTTTTTAAATTCTACAACTCATCTAGAATATTGTATTCAATTTTGAAGTCGATAGGAGTAGTAGTTTTAAAGATAGAGCCCTGGGAAGTTGCACTCTTTAATGACTCTTATACCAGCAATCAAATCTTTAAACGCGTTTTTCACAAAACGCTTTTTCTAAAGTCGGTTGTCAAGATTTCTCGAAAACTATTTAACCGATTTTGATGAAACTTGCTACACGTCTTCGTGATACTATTGACAAGGACTTGGACGAAGGATTTTCGTTTTTTTCATAACATTTGGTTTAAGAAACCAAAATGTGGTGCAAATTGTAGCGAAATTTGAATGTTCTTGCTAAAAACGTTGCCAAAAATCCAAATTTCAATTTTTTTCTTTTTCCTTCGTCCAGTTTCTAGTTTTAAGTATTCACTAAAAGATCCTATTTTTTCAACAGAAAAAGCCCCACCGTTTATAAGTTGTGCTGTCAACGCGAAAACACTTTTTTTCGGTGGGCTCACCGGAAATGACGTCGCAATGGCTGAGTTTAAAATATTTTTCAACCAATAATTCAGAAAATGTTCTTTAAATATGTATCTTAAATACTATAAAAAGTTTGAATAAGAATTCCATTTTTTATATAGAAAAAAAAATTGTTGAAAATATGCTATATTTTTTCCCGGTGTAAACCCATGTAACCCCTTAAGATCTCTTTTAATGTAAGATATAAATGTTGTAACATTCAAACATATATATATATATATATACACAGATACTTAATTATAACTATATATATATATATATTCATGCATAAAGATTAGATCGACTTATCTTTTTCTTTCTTCCATGAAAATGTCGAGAACTTTCGGCGTTCCCATTCCCAGAACTTTAATCCGTTCTCACGCGTGTCCGATATTATGGTTGCATTTTGACTATGCGAAAAGATCTCTCTCGTGGGATCATCGTCCTTTCTTTTCCGTAAAACGAGAAACTTATATGTGTGTGTGTGTCTATGAATGTATATTATACATGTGTTGTTTTAAGAAACATAAACTTTCTAAAACGTTTTGTATCTCAATCGAATCTTGTTATTTCCTTCTTAAACTAATCTATATTTACAAATAAAAATGATGCAAATTTCTATCAAGATTTTTGGAAAGTTGTGATTTATTTTTCACATACTTATATAGAATAAATGAAAGATTAATACTTATATATTATAATAAAAATATAGTGTGTATTTAAAATAAGTAGAGGAGATCTGAAAATTGTATAATCTAGCATATAGAAGATTGTAATACAATTATACAATACATTAATCGTTTGTTAACACATACCAGATATATAAATGAAAGATCAAATATTTCGGTTTATTGTTATACATTAATATTTCAGACATACACCAAGCAAACGTGTCTCCAATTTTGTTTTTTTTTTTCACTGTAACATTTATTTATATATAAAATCGTACAGTCGACAAAAGTTTTATCTCTTCCGAAATTATTGAAAAAAAATCGATAGAGAAAAAGATGGAATAATAAAGAAAATTGTACGGAAAGAAATTCTACATTTTCTATGGGAAATTTTATGGATATCTTTTAAAAAATCGTTTGCCTTTTTTTTAGAATATAATAATAAAATAATAGAAAAAAAAAAGAAAGAATAAACAAACCACAAGTATAATATGATGCATGTATATATTCCTAAGGCACTTTCCTTATTACCTGTAAACGTTACTCGTAAACTGAAAGAACGAACGTTCCTTCAAGAACTTGGCTTGGTGAACGGTGAACTCCGTTCTTTTCTTTCATACGTAATATTCTACGAGTATATAGAAATATATATATATATATATATATATATATATATAGTATGCGTATAGAAGAACAGTATACTACAATATCCGCTATTTCGGTTAATGTAAAACTATTCTCAGCTCAATTAGGCACAATTAAATTTCAATGTAACTTTAAATTCAAATCGATTTCCCATCGTTTCACTTTTGATTTTTATTGAGGAAGAAATATTCTTTCTATATATATATATATACATGTATGTGTTTAACGTATTGGTAAACGTAACTTCCTTAAAGGTAGCAACACAATTTTCGTTTATTTTTATTACTTCAAAATTTCTCTTCAATAAGAAAATTGTGTTTGTGTTTGTATGTGTACGTGTGTATAAGAGAGAAAGAAAAAAAAAATAATAAATATCGTTGACTATTATCTAACATAATTTATTGCTCATTTTTTTATTTATCCAAATATTTAAGAAAAAAATAAATGACCAAATTATTATCGAAAAATTATATGGTATAAAAGTATTCAGCACTCAATACTAGCTATTACAATTTATAACTTATGGCAATTACTCTTTATTATATAAGTATACTTCCTGCTCTCTCGGTAGAACTTACAAGTTAGTCTCCGCTTATTTCTGAACGAACGCCTTTTAAAGAATCTCCTTCTCAAATAATAAAGATGAGAAATCTAATGTAAAAAAGTTGTAACATATTTTTCTCCTGTATCATATTGTACACGTTGAATAATACAAAATAAGTATAATATTAATATGAAATAATAATGTGTGTGATTAAAACATCGCTTAATATCGATTCATTATTTTACTTTATTTATATTTATGAATTAAAGATAATTCTATGAATTTATTCGTAATTAATTGTTTAAACTTGTCGACAAATAAACTTTCGTACATTTTTTAAATTAATATATTGAATTACATTTTTTCTTTTTATATTATTAATTAGTTGATAATTAATAAACTGGTTGAAGGATTCATTTGAAAGATAAAACAAAAATATTGTTGTTTAAAAATAATGATCAAAGAATGAAAATCTTGACTGGTATTCGTTCAACGGTCTACGTAATTACAATTTACAGTTATATACGTCCGTAGAAAGAGAAAGAAAAAAAAAGAAAAAGGTTCAAATAAAAAACCTCGAGTCGCTTTCCCGCTCGAGTAAGAAACTCCTATAAAAATTGTTTAAGATTTGTCATAAACTCGTCTCGTGGCATACCACGTGCACTTTTAAAACCCGAGAAGGAATGCGAGGGCGCCAAACAATGGCGAAAGGCGTCGATCACGTTTCTTGAATTTCAAATAACTTCGTTGTAATGTAAGAGGACAAGGGTTTAATATATATATATATATATATATATATGAAATGGACAAAATTAATAACACTTCAAATAAATCTTCTCTATATTAAATTACATTAATAAATGTAACAAACAAAAAAAAAAAATCTAAACGAAAATACCCCATAAATATTATTATATTATGGATGAATCACACACAAGAGTTATTGCAATTTTTTTAAATTAATATTTCCAAAAAGTAAATTTGACAAAAATACAATCCCGATTATGTAACTTTAAAGTAAACTTTCAACACAATAATAATAATAATAATAGATTCATCCTAATATTATTATTATTATTGATTGGTAGTAAAGTTGGATAAAAATGTTTTGTTTTTTCTTTTTTTTTTTTTTTAATTTAATTATCAATATTCTTGTCCAAAAAATATATTAATATATAAGTTTCAAAGGGAATTATAGACGGTTAATAAATCTGATGAACAATTTATTTTGAACTAGTTTGTACGTTTCGTTCCTTACTGGGGACTTCATCAGCAACTAAAAATTGTATTATTTTTTTGTTTTTTATATCATATTTATCAATGAATGAAAAATGTGTTAATAATAGTAATATGCAATTTTGTGAAATAATTTTAAACAATATTATCTTAAATGATATCTTGTTAAAATAATATTAATGGATTTTGGGTTGTGAAGCAAATTATAGGTCAGCCAGTATAATCAATCCATTCTCGCGTCTGGGTCACACACGTATCTACTATCTACGCTCTCACAAAACGTAACGACAAGAATGATGATTCAGAACCGCGGTTCCGGAGCATGACACGTCCCATTGCATCGAATTGACCCTATAACGATGATGGCTAACGTTGTTTTTCGACGCGTCGTTCAAGTGCGACGACCGTTTGCTTGCTTTCAAAGTAAGATTAAAAGAAAAAAAAGAAACGGTAGAAAGAGAGGGAGAGAGAGAGAGAGATGTATTCAACTTCAAAGAGTGAAAGAATCAAACGCGACACTAACTGGCTTTTACCATGATCGGAAAGTTCACCTGTTGCACCGGTACTTCAACGCGTATCTATGCACAACTATGTTTCTCTATCAAATATTATTATTATTTTTTTCAACGTTAACGTTCAAATTCGTATCGCTATCGAATTTTTGTCAAATTACTTTTACTGATGATAAAAGGAAAAGTTATGTTTAGAAATTGGGAAAGTAAATTGTGCGATATAAATTATCATTGTATATTTGATAAATTTAAATGACAAATCGTTCGTGTAACTACTACTTTAATTATATTATCTTTATAAAATTATAATTATAAATTTCCTTGCAACTTGTCATACTTATATTTATTAAAATCATTTTTAAAAAAGAACGGAAAAGATATATTTATTCACATTATATGAAATTTGTGTTAAACTAACCGAATCGAATTGGTCTGAGAAATTTGACGATAATAGCTATAATAATAATAATAATAATAATAATAATAAAACATATCTTATCTATGTATCAATTAATTCCGATTGGATAGATTTAAATGATTTAAGTATTGTCATAATTACTGTCAAATTATACTTTTCCTAAATAATAATAAAAAGAAAGAAAGTAATCACGACAGAAATTTAGGTTCAACCAAGTGAACAAATTGTATCTTATGATTAAAATCAAAAAACAATAATAATAATAATAATAATAATAAAAATATACGTACACCATCGTCTGAGAAATCCTCCTTGTAGTTTAGCGCAAATTCCACGATTTACTCGCATGATTAATCAGTTATTTCAAATGTCACGTGCACTTATTAGCAAACACCACACGCTTTTGTTCCCCACTTTTTTTTCTTCGCAAGTAAAAATAATAATAATAATAATAATAATAATAAATTATATTATTACTTTTAACGCACCATAGAAAGATTCAACTTAACTTCGAAGAAATATAAACGCGTGTTTCTTCACTTCTTGTTTGTAAAAAAAAAGTACAAAACCAAAAGATTAATTTAAACGAAACGATAGGAAAATATTAATAATCAAAGTAAGTACATATTAACAAAAAAATAATATCGATCTTGGGTTAGATTCTACTTCTAAATAATATCTTTTTGAATTTTTTGTCTTTCTTTAACTTTTTATTAATTGAATATTATTTCGTGATTTTGTTCACGTTGAGTTGACCGCGACAAGAAAGAAAGAAAGAAAGATAGATAGAAGGAGAAAGTTCAATTTCCTTTTTGCCTGAATAACACAGAAGAACACGACGGTAACCAGCTTCAAAACCCGTTAACTTTTCTCACCAAAGTAAATATACAGTTGAGTATTTTTTCTTTTTCTTTTTTCTTTTTTTTTTTCGTGTACACAATGCGGGTCTCCAAGTTTCTTTCCCAAATTGACGTTTATCGAATGATATGTTGTTGTTTATGATGATAATAAAATGAGAGATAGAAATAGAAATAATTAAGAATAAAGAAAGAAATTGAAAGAAAAAGGTTTACTATTCTATTTTTCGATCACGTTAGGAAACACACGCGTTAATGTATATTTTATTTTATTTCTTATTTTGTTGTTTGTTTATTGTATTAAATCGACTAGGAACACGATCATCGTCGTGAACGAAACGAAACGAAACTTACGAACGAACGAACAAACTAACGAACGAACAAACTAACGAACGAACGAATGAACGTATTCGATCGTAGTAATACTTGCCAAGCAGTATACTCGATCAGAAAACAGGTGGAAGTGGAGTGAAGAACCATCAAGGAGAGGGAATGAACGTGCGTACGAGAAAGGAACAGTTTGAAAAGTGGGGAGAGGTTGAGAAAACCAATGGAGTGGGATTGCAAATTGAAATTAAACATTAATTTGTCGCAAAATGTAAAACAACATTAATGTATTTGAAATTGAAATTTTTTTTTCTCAAAATTAGCTTTTTGTTTAATAATAATAATATTTAAACAATTGGTCGCGCGAATTGATAAAAATTACAAATTCAAAACGAACGGCAAATTTTTGTACATTCTTTTCTTTTTTTTAATTACCTTTATAATTCTACTAATAAATTATCAATAATAATAATAATATTAAACAATTGGAATATTGTTATAAAACATTATTGCAAACTATTTTACCACTGACCAACACGACACTCCTCGATAATTTTCTTCTTACTGAAGTTGGTGTTGCTGGTTTCTCGTGGTCATACTTGCCCAGAACCACCAGGAGTAGGTTCAGGTGAACGATTTATTATTACCCCCCTCCACCCACTTTACCCCCAATGCTCTAGCTCTTTCATCCCCACTCTATTTCTTTCTTTTTCTCTTTCTCTTTCTCTTTGATTAAGTTTTTTCGTTTTATTTCTTATGCACGGATTATTTGTCTTATTTATATCAACTCTCCTCATTGCTGGATTTTCAAATTTTTCTTTTGCCGTTAACTTATTTCTTTCTTTTTTTTATATAATTTTATACACATGCTTTTAACATTTTAACTTTTAGCATTACAATTTTTGAATATAAATTATTATTGTCAACCAACTAATTGTATTATCCTTTCTACAATATATATATATATATATGCTAATTATATTTCATAATATTTGTCATTTTTTTTAAATAATTTTTATGGAAGAAAATCATTATATTATATTTAATCAGTTGTTTCTCTCGTCCAAAAATAAAATTCTTAATAAGAAGTTATCATAGGGAATTTGGACATCAAAAAAAGAAGTAGAACTTAATTTTGATAATAGTTAAAGTTAGAACTTAATTTTGATAATAGTTAAAGTTAGAACTTAATTTTGATAATAGTTAAAGTTAGAACTTAATTTTGATAATAGTTAAAGTTAGAACTTAATTTTTATAATAGTTAAAATTAGAACTTATCAAAATTAAGTTCTACTTCTTTTTTTGATGTCCAAATTCACTATGATACCTTCTTATTAAGAATTATATTATATATATATTTCTCTATATGATTTATTTATATTAAAATAAAAACTAAATCATGTACATTATCGAGGTCAAGTATCCCACGTTGTTATCATAATGCATACATGTATACAAATATATATATATATATAAATGTGACATAAACCGCAATGCGGATCGATTAATCGTCCTTCCATATGGCACAGTTTAAAAAAAATAAATAAAAAGGTACAACACCGTGAACATAAATACAAAATAAACATTCCATCTATTTCTCCATACATTTAAGATTATTAAATTTTTGTTCCCAATTTCAAATCAATATTATTTATGAATAAAAAGAAAAAGAATGTGCAATATTTATATTAAAAAAAGAAAATAAATAAATTACTTCTTTTTTTTTTTAAATATCATCGATGTTATAATATTATAAAAAATTTCCTTTCGTGCGATAATTGACAACTAGTTATTTAATAAGACACATACGTACGTACACGCCACCAATAATTTGTCTTCTTTTTTTTCTCGCAAGAACAAACAATTTTAAATAGAATGACATTAGTATTATATACGCGAGAGAAAAATGATTAACGAGATGCAAAATAAGAAAACATTAGTTAATTAATTCCCCCCCCCCCTACCACCACTTGTATTTAATTCTATATGTACAAACAAATCTTAATTTACGTGTATAAAGTAATTTTTGAATATGTGTAAGAATAAAATGTTCCATCGCATGATGAATTTACAAACGTTAATTAATAGTAAATTATACGATTTTTCGTGACACTACACAAACGACGATTGAAATTATGACACGTTTAATTATATGTTAGATAAATAATAAATTAAATGAATAGTTTTATTACACACTTTTGTACGTTTAATAAAATCAAATTATAGTCTCTCTTTCGATAAATCTATTATATATTTATTTCCTATTGTTACTAATAATTATATAAATGATTGCAAACCATCTAACATTTTGTTCTTACCTATGCAATGATATATTAGAATCTTCGACCTTGAACGTTTAATTATTCACTAATTACCGTCATTTCTTACGTTGTTTTATAATTCTTTCAGAACTCGTTAATAAAAGAAAAATATTTATATATCATTTATACATACATACTTTATTTTTTTTTTTTTTAAATGTGTTCTAGTTTTTAAATGACCGATAAGAAAGAACAAAGAAAATGGAAATAAAATGTGGATGAATATGTGGGATTGAAAATGTTTCGTATTATTTTTTTCAATTGTACTTTAATTCCTAATGATTCTTAGAAAACCACAATATCCGTCAACTTGGTTATGCGATTGTTAGTTAACCGAGATTGCTCGATTATTCATTCGATTCTCAGGATTGTTGACATATATATAAATAATTTTTTTATTGCAATTTTCAAAGATATTGTAATCAAACAAAAATAATTAATTAGAAATTTATTATTAAAAGAACAATATATATATTATATTAGACAGTAAGTAATAAAACATAGCATTCTATTTAAAAGAAACAAAGTTGACGATTAAATTTCGGAAACGATTCTACCTAGCAAAAAAAAACTAACGTCATATAATAGCCCACGGTGTTCCATGCAACTTTTAGTGTAAAAATTTTTCTGCTACTATCATACTTTCGGATCTATTAATTTGTCTAATATGTTAGTAGCAAAAGTTAATGACACATCCTGTATATATTATATATATTGTATTATATATAATATTATATATAATATAATATTTATAATTATATATTTATATATAATAATTATATTATATATTTATATTATAATTATATTATATATTTATATTATATATTTATAATATATATATATATATATATATAATATATTATTATATATTTAAATTATATATTTATATTATAATTTTATATTTAATTATATATTTATATGGTATTATATATAATATTAAATATATATATTATTCTTAATAATACAATATATACATATATAATATTATATATATATATATATATATATATATATATATATATATATATATATTATTCTTAATAATACAATATATATATATACAATATATGTTGTTCGGAAACATTGATAACGTAACGCGCGTTTAATATAACTTTAATTTATATTTGCAGAATTTTCATGATTCATGGCCTAGCTTTTAATCCAACAAAACATTCCGAACACATAACATTTCCCGATCTTTTTCAGATTGAATCGTTTGTCGATTTGAATGAGTCAGTCAGATTAGAATCATTCATAGTAGCGGATATCTATAATACAAATGCAAGACGAGTATTGTATTTTGAAAAAAAATATTGAAATCTTGTAATAAATGATTAATGAGATTACCCCATTCATTGATTTTCTTTACGTTTCTTCATGATAATACGGAAACTCCTATTTTCAAATTTCTTTTGTCTTGTCTTTTAAACTTACAATTAATAATAGAGTTGGGAAACTTAGAAAGAGTTGTTGTTGAATGATCACGTAATTTCGTTTATATTTATCCAGACTTACCTCGACCCTTCATTAGTTGCTCCATATAGTAAAATCACGTATGTGAGCGTGAGAAGACTAGTCATGTCATTTGAAATGATTTACATATCTTTATTGTAGTGTATATATATATACTACAAAACTTTCTAAATATTGAATTGGTCAATAAATATTTTTGAAATGGTTAATATATTAAACAATATTGTATAATTAATTATTCGTTTAGATAAAAAATATTTTTTAGTATTATTTATTTAAAAATATAAAATATCAAATGTTTTCTCTTCACACACACATAATTTTACATTAAAATATATATATATATATATATGTAATTAATAAATAAATTAATTAATTAATTATAAATATATAATTAATTAATATTTGATATTTATAATATATAATTAATTAATTATTGACAAACCCACATCCTCATTTGTCTTATCTTTTTCATTCGTATAATTAATAACGACTTGCGCAATAATAATTATATTTAATTCGCTGTAATTATTCTATGATATTGAACTTATGAACGTCTAATAAAAAAATAAAAATCAAAGAAATGAAAAACGATATAATTATTTTATCAGTATAATGTAACAGAAGAAATCAAATGCATATAATAAGATTTTTAAATTAAATACACCGTAACACGTTTCGTTTATAATTTTCAATTATTATCCATCATTTTCTTTTCTCGCAATTTTTACGACAAACGAATTAATAATGATATATTCGTAACTTAAAAAAAAAAAAAAAAAAAGAAAAAACTTAAAGGACAAGGATACGAAATTTCAATTCTGGTGGTAACAATTATAATCTAACTTTCATCGATGATGACGTAACGTCCGGAATTATTATGTTATGGGAAAACTCTCACTTTGAGAGAGATTCCCCATGATGAAAATATCTTAATATTTCTTCGAAACTAATTGCAAACGGAATAACAATTAAAACGATAAGAATGAATTATAAAAAGAACAACAAGAAAAATTAAATTATAATTAATTAACAAGAGAGAAATTAAAAAAAACATTCATGACCATGCTTATATATATTTATAAACACGCGTTCTTATGGTCAACAATATACGATATTTCATTTCCTGGTATAAATAACCACAAATTATATTCCTTCTCTTATTTTGTCTTATTCGGTTCTCTTATAATCCTATCTAACTTTTTTTCCACGTAGCAACATTTACGTCAGAAATATGGCCGAACGTTAAACGTAAAGAATACAAAGTACAAGGAGTTTCTACATGGCAACTTGTGTGCCAATAGAATACACTCTCATCCAGTTAAGTGTAAGCAAGTATAATAATACTACTTTTTTTTTTTTTTTTTTTTTTTAGTTAGATGTTTGAATGTTCCACTCGTTACCTGTCATCTTATATGTTATTTACGTCAAAACGTTTTTTTTATAAAACTATTTTAAACTAACAAAATTCTTTTCGATTATTTATCCACACATTTGTATAATTATTAAGCATTAAATTAAAGCACGAATTGATGAAACAATTATTCTAATTGAAATTAATCGTAATAATGTAAAGAGCTTTTCATCATACTTAATAATCTAATAAAACAATCGATCGATAAGGAAAATCCCATTCCTTCTTCCTGTTTCATTATTATTTCATTTAAAATTTCAAATTAGTCTCATGATTGATTAAATAACAATACCAATAACTATACTTGGATATTATACACACGCATACACGTATACACAAAGTTACGATGATTTTTAGAAGCGAATTTAATATGGAAATTAAGTTTTTCAATTTGTTTTTTCTTCTTCTTCTTCTTCTTCTTTTTCTTTTTCTTCTTCTTCTTCTTCTTTTCTGTTTGTTTGAGGTAAACAAGTTTTTAATTGAACAATCAATCGTAAAAAAGGTACAAAAAATAAAGAAAAATACGCGTCGGATCAAATAAATCGTAAATTTTTTGTAAAGCGTCATTATTAATAAAGGTCAAGAGAGGATACAAGTTTTACTTTTTTTTTTTTTAAACGTCGGTTTTTTAAATTTACATCTTTTCTCGTTGTTAAACATTAACAATGTAATTTTCTTAAATGGAAAGAAAAAAAAAGACGTATCGAAAGAAGAAATAAAAAGAGTTATTTTATCCAACTCATCGTAATACTTTATATCATTAAACTAACGATTGTACGTATATACGTAGTATGCATATTTTTATTCTATTTTCTTTTTTTTTTTTATTATTATTTTTACAATAACAATTATCGTCTCGATGTGTCGATAATGTCAAATTTTTTTCTTACCATTCATTCGCTTAATTATTATTCCGATGGAAAATAATATTTCTTGGAATCTACCAATCGCGCGTAAAAAATTGATTTTAATTTATTATGAAAAAAAAAAGATAACATTGAAAAAAAAAGAAAAAGATACATAACAATTTTTTTAATATTCGTGAAATTTGTTTAAATTTAAATGTAAATTAACTTTAAGAATATTTTAACGACTGACAAATGGTTCGATCGATAAACTATCGATTTTTATTCGACGACAAAATATTCTTTATCACTTTCGTACCTTGTGAAATATTTAATAAATTTAATTTGTCGTTGGATAATTTGTTATTAATATCAAATGTTGGAAAAGAAAGTAAACATTGTTTAAAGAAAGAATATAAGAGATCGTAAGAAAATACGAGAACTGATGGATATTATTTATATCGTTCAAAATGGATTACATAGTACAAAATGAATTACATCGTCGAGGTCACCCGGTATAGTAACATGTAAGTCATTGATTTCTTTTACTGGTCTTGGAGACTCAAACCCGATTGGCATACCTGGACATAAAATGGTTTACCTCGAATAAACCTTGAAATTAAAAAGGGAAGAAAAATGTAAACGAAAAAAAATTAAATGATTGATAAAAAGAAATATAGTAAAAGAAATATAACAAAAACAATTCAATGATAAAGTTATCTGTACATCGAATAAAACGTAAAGAGCTTCTCATTCCATCGTAATGATTAGGAAAGTAAAAATAAAATGGAAAATAAAAACAAAAAAAAAAGAAGATGATAGAAAGAAGTTTGATTAATTAACAATTATAATAAACAATTCAATTGGATCTACGCAAGACATAACAACACGACTATTAATATCCATAATAAATAATATTATTGAAATAAAATCTATCGAGAGATGAAAAGAAATCATTCTAGAGTATTGCAAATTTTGTTATCGTCATCTTTGACCTAATAAGAAATGTAATAAAAGATTTAAAAAAATTAAGGAAAAAAGAACCAAAAATTAATTTATGAAAAAATATTACAATTACAAATGAGTATTACGACATCGATTGACTGTTTAAATTATTGTGACCATTAAAATACTAATTTAATTAATATTTTATAAGATTAATTTATTAACTTATAACGCGTTTTTTTTTTTAATAAATATCTCTTTTAATAGAATATCTCTTCTATTTTAATTTCTTCCGCGTTATTTCGTAAGAAAAGAAGAATTTTCAAACAATGCCATTTTCTTTTTTGGTTTCTGTTCCTTCGATAATACATAATTGTATTACACATAACAATTCGATTAAACTATTATTTAAATACGTTTTTGTGTATTATTTTTCTAGTAACATATATTATTTTTAATAATAATAATAAGTGCGTTAAATGAGAAACGTAAAGACAATGAAAAATATTAGTGAGAACGACCCACTTTCTTTATTATTATTATATTACGTTTAATTAAAAGAATCTTTCACCAAGTTTAAAATGTTAACCGCAAAGTATATTTCTAAACGATGCTGCTGCAATCACACTCGACGAATTAACATAATTCTTGTAGTAATTTTATAATGGAAATAAGGCAAACGAGAATGTTACATCAGAAATAGAATGCTCGAAATAAATTATGTTATATTAAATATATTCCATAAAACGTTCTCTTCTTATAACGCGACGATTAAAAATTAAAATTGACTGAAATATTACCACACACAAAAATATATATATTATATACATATACATAAAGAAGTGAAATAAAAATAAATTAAAAGTAGTCTATTTAGAATAATTATGTAATATTATAATAATAATAGTAATAATATTAAGTCGAGACTATATTATATAACATAATAATAAAAATAAATTTAAATTAAAAAATTTATCCTGTAGAAAACATGAACGTTATTTTCACGTAATGTTCCAAATACTGATACACTATATGCAATCGAATTTATAACTGATTATTTAAAATCATTAATGTTATTCGTGTCAATAGCATTGATGTTGTAAATGCGATTTCCTTTACATCGTAAGACCGTATTAAAGACCACCATGTAGTAAACTTAAACGAGATTCGAATGTCAAATGTTACTAGTTCACGAAATTCATGCCAAGTATTACAACGCTTACTATGTGAATATTTTTTTTTTAAATCCAAATATATATTTTTATATATTTTGTGTACACCATAAACTTTAAATTATTTACTTGAAATTTTTTTTTTACAAAAGAAAGAAAAGAAAACAGAACGAATAAATGGATCTATTAATTTTTATCAAATAAAACAAATTAAGAAATATTATTTCAACTTATTTTGTAAGAAAGAGAGAAATACAATTAAAATATAAAAAATCAAATAAATATATTAGATAAAAAAAGGATATTATTATAAGAATTTTATTTCCTATTATTAAGTTTTATTCTTTTAACGATCATCGAAGTTCAAAACGTTCACAATATAACGCAAGATTATTGTGCAAGATTAAGGAACGTAGCCGAAATTAAAATGCTGACCACGTAGTGGCTCCTTACCAATGCCATTCGTGTTATGACCACCATTGTGGTTGTTGTTGTTGTTGTTGTTGTTGTTATCCCTTCGTTGATTTTTATAGAAAATTTAATTCATATTAAATATGTAGCTCGAATTTTATGGATACATTTAAACAAAAAATTAATTATAAAATCGAAATATTTTATTTGTTTAAAACAAACGCGACAAATTTTGATTCCACGTCGTATAAGGATTGATGAAAATTTTCAAACGTCACACGTTTTCGTTATAGATCGGTCACGTAAGCCATAGATTTAAAATTTTTTCCCATTACGAACGTACATATAAATAAGAAGTTTCGTATTTTCGTATAGCTTGTTTCTTTAACAGCATTAACGTGAAACGCATATATAAATACAATTTTAATCATCTTATTTTGAAATATAACTCGTTCAGTAATTCTGTTTATTTCTCATTGTATGAAATTACAAGAAATCATAATAAATATTTATTATATTTAAGAACTCGTTTAATTTCCGTATCATTTCTTTACTCATTTATATAATAATGCTGTTAAGAAACAAAATTATTAAAAGACAATTATAAATATTAAATGTTTAATAATACAATCTCAAGACCACTTACTAAACCAAAAGGATATAAATAAAATCTATTTATATGTTTAATATACATGTGTACTAATAAATGATCTTGTAAAAATGATCTACAATAAAATATTTATCACTTATGTTTGTCTTTACACGTGGTAAAATACTCTTTATTTATTATTACCACATGATTAATGAGCTTTCTCATTAACACAGTAATTATAATATGTTTAGTTACCTACCTACTACTAAATGATCAACATTTTATCTATCGATTTCACCAAATACTACATCCAAAGTACCAATAATAGCAACAATATCAGCAAGCAAATGACCTGGTCCAATATGTTTCAAAGAAGCTAAGTGTGCAAATCCAGGAGCCTTGATTTTACACCTGTATGGTTTACTACTACCATCGCTGACAAGATAAACTCCAAATTCACCCTTGGGTGCTTCAATAGCTGTATATGTAGCACCGGGTGGTACCTGGAAGCCTTGCGTGAATAATTTAAAATGATGAATTAGAGCCTCCATACTAGTTTTCATTTCTTCTCGACGAGGTGGAACAATTTTTGCATCGTCGCATCTCACTTCACCTGCTGGCATCTTATTTAAACATTGCTCGATTATTTTAAGAGATTGACGCATTTCTTCAACACGTAGCAAATACCTAATTTGAAATAAAAATTATTTGATAAATATACAAAAATCACTCAAATGGATTTAGATTTATTTAACTATTATATACATTACCTGTCGTAACAATCCCCATTAATGCCAATAGGAACATCAAAATCTATTAAATCGTATGCATCATATGGTGCTACTTTTCTTAAATCCCATTTAATTCCAGATCCTCTTAACATTACTCCACTGAAGCCCATATTTAATGCATCGTGCGCTGTAACTACACCAATATCCTTAGTACGCTGTATCCATATTCTGTTATCTGTCAACATGTCTTCAACTTCATCGAGTCTTTCTCCATATTGTGAAGCCCATTCATGAATATCATCTAATAAACCTAATGGAAGATCCAAAGATACTCCACCAGGTCGTATATAAGCGGCATGCATACGAGCTCCACTAACTCGTTCATAAAATTCCATTAATTTTTCTCGTTCTTCAAATAACCAAAAGAATGGAGTCATAGCACCAACATCCAGTGCGTGGGTTCCGATTCCCATAATATGATTTAAAATACGAGTAAGTTCCGCAAATAATACTGTAATCAAAAACATTCATTATTAGCATATATATATATAGATAGATAGAACTTTTCTATATCGTTAACTTTCTCAATATTAAACACACACCTCGAATATATTTAGCACGTATAGGTACATCTATATTTAATAGTTTCTCAATTGCTAAAGAGAAACATTGTTCGTTACACATCATGGAAACATAATCCAAGCGATCAAAGTAAGGTAACGCTTGCATGTAGGTTTTATATTCTATAAGCTTTTCTGTAGCACGATGCAAAAGACCAATATGTGGATCGGCTCTAAGGATCTCTTCACCTTCCAATTCTAATATCAAACGTAATACTCCATGAGCAGCAGGATGTTGAGGTCCAAAATTAATTTGTACATTTTTTACATGTGCACTTGGCTGTTCAACCAAATCAGGATATCCATCTGGATATGGCCAATTTACAGGATCAATCGGTATAGCCTTTGGAGCATCTGTTTTTGAGAAATACTCTGGATCTGGCACCCATTTGTGAGCACATCGATGTTGTCTAGAAACAATTGTTTTATTATTATATATTGTTCTAATAACATCAACTAAAAAGTTAAGCACAAAATATATATATATATATATAAATAAAATAAGTAGTGTTATGTAAACATATTATAATAACTTGTATTACATTAACCTACAAATAAAAAAGAAAAGAAACAAGGCTTTGTAAAACTTACGTAGCATGATATACTGGAGCTCCATTTCGCACAAGAAATGTTGAATCGTTAAAAGATCTTAAAGATTTTCGTAAGACCGTTCTTAACACTCCAGCCGCCATGATGCAAAACTAGTCTAATGTAGTTGTTCTGCAACTCCCGAACATAACCGAATCTAAACGAATATAACCGAACCTAAACGAACATAAACGACATCTTCAAGCTAATTGTAAGATCGATAAAAATTTAATAAATACCTATATTTATTTGAAATTTTTATTAAATTCGATTACAGAATAATTTTGTATTAAAATTAATCATTAAATTAATATCTATCACGTGTTTTTATATATTTTATATTTGTAAAGAATTATTTATTAATTTGATATAAATGATATACTGACAGAAAGAAAAGTAGCTTTTATGTATTAGAGTTAACATTTATTAAATTCATCAATTAAAACTCATTAAATTATAAGAGCATCTCATTAAAGCATAGAATATCATTTGTCAAATATTTGAATACTAATCAAAAATGACTAATTTCAAATGTTAGAATACATATTTTAAGAATATAATAGAATTACTTACTTATTATCATGATTAGTAATATCATCTATCTATGTCACCAAATACTATGTCTATGGAACCAAGAATAGCGGGAATGTCTGAGAGCAAATAACCAGGTCCCATAAATTTCAATACTGCCAAATGAGGAAAGCCAGGACTTCTAAGTTTACATCTGTATGGTTTATTACTACCATCGCTAATAAGATAAACTCCAAATTCACCCTTGGGTGCTTCTATGGATGTGTATGTAGCACCTGGTGGTACACAAAATCCTTCCGAATATAATTTGAAATGATGGATAAGTGCTTCCATACTTGTTTTCATTTCTTTCCTCCTTGGCGGTACTATTTTCACATCATCACAATTCACTTCACCAGGAGGCATTTGATTTAAGCATTGATCAATTATTCTAAGAGATTGACGCATTTCATGCATCCGAATGCAATATCTATATGATGATATATATATATGTAATATAAAAATACAAATCACTTTTAAAAATTAAAAACAATACAATTATAATATTACTATATTACCTATCATAACAATCTCCATTTATACCCACAGGTACATCAAAATCAATTAATTCATAAACATCATATGGTGCAACTTTTCTCAAATCCCATTCGATACCAGCTGCGCGCAACATAACTCCACTGCATCCAAAATTTAATGCATCTTTAGCTGTAATTCCACCAATGTCCTTCAAGCGTTGTTTAAAAATCCGATTCTCTGTCAATAAATCTTCTATTTCGTCAAGTCTTTCTGAATAAACACTAGCCCATTGATGAATATCATCTAATAAACCCAAAGGTAAATCCAAAGCAACACCACCTGGGCGTACATATGCTCCGAACATACGTGCACCGCTAACTCTTTCAAAAAATTCCATTATTTTTTCACGCTCTTCGAATAACCAGAAAAGAGGAGTTATTGCTCCTAAATCGATTGCTTGCGTTGAAACTGACATAATATGACTAAAAATTCGCGTTATTTCTCCAAAGAGTACTGTAATAAAAAAAAATAAAAATAGTAATTTACAGTTTTTTCCATGTATTTATAAAATCAGACTGTATCAATTAATGAATAAATTAATATCAACCTCTAATGTATTTGGCACGTATTGGTACATCTATGTTCAATAACTTTTCTACAGCTAAACTATAACATTGTTCATTGCACATCATTGAAATATAATCCAAACGATCAAAATAAGGTAAATTTTGCAAATACGTTTTATGTTCCATTAATTTCTCTGTACCACGATGTAAAAGTCCAATATGTGGATCAACTTTAAGGACAATTTCACCTTCCAATTCTAATATCAAACGTAAAGCTCCATGAGCGGAAGGATGCTGAGGACCAAAATTAATTTGTACATTTTTTACTTCTACACGTGGCTTTTGATCCAAATCAGGATATCCATCTGGATATGGCCAATTTACAGGATCAATCGGTATAGCTTTTGGAGCATCTGTTTTTGAGAAATACTCTGGATCTGGCACCCATTTGTGAGCACGGCTATACAGTATATATGCATATATATATATAAATATAAGAAGAATATCAACAAAAAACAAGATTATTTCGAAAATACTTACGTACGAAAATATTTGCTAACACTATTTCGAGAAATACACACAATTTCTTTAGATATTGCAACAGATTTTCTAACAATCATTATAAGTATGTACAAATACTTTCGATAATAATAATAATTTGATTGCTAAAATCACGAAGTTATCTAAGATACAAATATAACATAAATAAAATCGTAACAAAAACAAATTAGAAACTAAGAAAACAAATAAGACGCGTAAAAATCGCGAAATTAAATTTTAACCAATCTCGATTTAACGCGAGATTTTTCGATATCGATTTACACGTAATCAATTATTTTTGTTTAAAATAATAACACTGACAGCCGATCAACTCGGTTTCTATGGGAATACTCCGATATTGTTTGGAGTTGTATTATTTAATGTTCTATGCTAACGCAAATTCTTTATTTCTCCGAGTAAAAAAACTCAAAACAAGAGGACCATCCAATATTGTTTATTTCATTCGATAAAGTGTTTAAAAAATAAATCAAAAACTTAACAAAAAAAAACCTAAAAGCATAAACAATGTCCGTAACAAATGGAATTCCAAGCACCGGTTTGACCGCGCAAGAAGGAATACCAGAATGGGATCAAAATAATACAACAACATTGATACAAATGTACAAAGAAAGAAAATGTCTTTGGGATACGAGCCATGAATTTTACAAAAATCGACGTTTCCGTCGCGAGGCACTTACAGAAATGGCGAATCATTTCAATTGTTCTTTGGCGGACGTTGAAAAAAAATTATACATGCTTCGTAGTTCATTTCGCAAGGAATATCGTAGATGGAATTATGCCAAGTTAAACGCAGGACCGAACAACACGTTTCTAGTCAGAAAACCACAATGGTTCGCATTGGATTTATTAATGTTCCTTAAGGATGACGTTACTAAAAAATCACTGATACCGATAAATCCGGTTAAAGCGGAAAACTGTACTCAACAACAGCAGCAGCAGCAACATGCCAGTCAACAAAATCAACAACAATTTCATCAAGATCATACGAAATCGCAACAAGAAACTCATCAACAACAAAGGCATCAACAATCTCAAAAGGATTTGGATCTAAGCGTACCGGTTACAATAATATTTTATATTTAAAACAATTAACGTTTCTTTATAATAATATTCTTACGTCACCTGTTTTTTTTGTTTCCGTCCCAATTACAGGAAATTCAAAATGTTTTTTATTACGACAGCGAGAACAGTACTTTAACACCATTGGAACCAGGCGAAGTTACTTTGGATTACAGTTTACAATCAATACAAGTTTTTGAAAAAAAACAATCGCCTGGTAAAATATTAAAAAGAAATTCCAACGTTGAATCAAATCATCTCGATGTATCATCTAATAGCAGTAAGCGTCAAAAATGTAAGGATCCGAATGATACACGATTACGATTAATAAAAGCATCAACGATAGACGGTGTTCAAGAGAAAGACACTTTTACTGCGTTTGGCAATTTTGTCGCAGAAGAATTGCGAAATATGAAAGATAGCGGTCAGATGCAGCTAGCCAAATTACGAATTCATCAAATACTTTTCGATGCTACTCGTAATTCTCTAAAAGTTCCGATACCAAGATTGTAAAGTTTTAAGTAATTTTCAATACGATTTAAAAATACATTATCAATTTTTAATTTAATTTACTTATAATAAATAAATAAGAAATACATATATATACATATATATATATATGTATATCTAATGCTTTTTAAAAATTGCATTACACACACAGAGACCAAGGATCACGGCCTTGATCATCCTTCACATTCGTATTTTATTTGCAAAGGACAAAGACGATTATTGTCATTTCAAGTTCAAATTTCTTCACGGGCGAAAACGATTGCCAAAAGTTTGACGTAAGTGACGGTATTGAGGCTGCTATTTCGAGGATAGAAATACGATGGTATCATCGTCGTTCTTAACCGGCCAACATTCTACGCATCCTAATCCCGTGGCTCGAAATATTCGATTGGAAAGTATGGTTGTTGTTCAAGTAATACTTTCAAAGTTCTTCACGGGATAGGAACCAAATATCAGTTGTTTCGATGATCAGTGCTTTGTATCTTATCTGTTTTTTTCGAGTTCCATTATCTCTTTTTATATTTTATTTTTTTATTTTTTTATTTTCTCATTTTAATTTCCTTTCTTTTTCTTTAAACGAAATAGAAAAGATAAAGCGAATGTTCTTTTTTTTTCCTTTTTTTTCCTTTTTTTTTTTACATTATCTTCTTTATTTATCAATAACACTGTATGGGTGTATCTCTGTATGTGCACGCACGTGTGCTAACTTATTCTTCTTCTTCTTCGTGTACAAAGGTACAAAATTAAATATCTCTTAACGTATGAAATTCTTAGATATCTTTAACACACACATATTTTCTTTCTTTCCTCCCCTGTTCCCTTTTTTTTTTCTTTATACAATATATATATATCGTTGTCATCGTTGTGTTTAAAACGATATTCATAACAATAATAATAATATCTAATAAAGATTTGGTCGATCTCGAGAAAAAAAAAACACCGACCTTCGAAATTATCTCGTACGAAACGAACTATAAATAATACTAGAGGTTAATCGGTAAAACTTAGATTATAAAAAAAATAGAATAATAATTTTGCAAAAGTACCGAATCAATTCCTAAACTCTTATAACGCACGTATAATACTTAATATTCGAACTATCGCGCGTTCTTCATTATGATTCGTCATATACACGAATCAGGTAAATTCAAAGACGCACGAAATACACGTGCACCACGTTGAGATCTCACGACAGTGATAAAAACTTTATTATTCATTTTGTTTGAAGAAAAAGAGTTAAAATGTTCATTATTATTTTTTGGTTCTTTTCTTTTTATCGATTCCATTTAGCTTTTGTGCCAAAAATTGTGCTAATGACAACAACAAAAAAATATAAATAAATGAAATACTGTGCAATGATAAATACAAAGATCGATGATGAGATTACGAAGATATTCGTTGAAAAATAATTTTGCGAAATGATAAATGGCTTAGCGAATATAATTGTTGTTTTATGTTTTGGTCAAGCAACTTAATCGTTGTTGTTGCTCCATCCCCAAAACCGCTCCCTCCCCGCGCCCCCAATAACGAATTAAAAATGAGGAAAAAAGAAAGGCTAATGAAAATCGTAAAGAAGATATCGATGTAACGATTGCGGTAATTGAAGATTCCATACGATTTTTGGTAATTTCGTGCCGCATAATCTGCGAACTATGAGCCTAGCTTGATGGGTCAATGGTAAAGGTGTTCTCGCAGCTTCCATTACCAGAGCCTTTTGTGCATCGGTCAAACTACTTGATCTTTTGATCATACAAGGATCGAAACTTTCCGCTGCTTCTAAAAGTGCCCTTAATAATCTAGGTTTGTCTGCGGTATTTTGTAGTGAATTTAATATACCGTGTGGATCACGAAATTGAGTCTTTATGACAACTCTGGCACCGTATTTTAACAAAAGTGCGACAACTTCGACAGATGGATTTTCGTTGGATGCCACGTATTCCGCTAAAACTGGACGCAATGAAAAACCTTCGTCGCTGCGTATTACGAGATTAGGATCAGCGCCACGTTCCAACAACATTTGAAGAATTTGTAATCTATTGGGTATGTTGTCCGCACAGGCAACGTGAAGGGCTGATCCGATGATCGGAGATGTTGCATTAACGTCAGCACCTAAAATAAATATTATTTTTATTTATCTACAAACAAACACACAAAAAAACAATAATATATTTTTGTATACTTATTAACTGTAACAACGTGTAAATGTATATCTTATAATTAGGATAAATTATACGTACGTTATATATCACATCGATATGATATAATAAAAGAAAAAGATATTGTTATATTAGAATTATTTAGTTAATTATTAATAAAAATTATAAAAATCGACGATACTTACCGGACTCTAATAACATCTCAACGATCGAAGGATCACCCTTGAGTATAGCTAAATCTAATGCGGTTGGTTTTTGATAATCAGGTCCAAGAGATAACCTTGCACCCTGTTTCAACAAAAGATTGATGACCGCTGGATCACCACCAAGTATCGCATAATGCAGAACCGTTCGATAATCGTGCCTCGAATCGGCCATGGAATTAACATCCGCTCCGTAACTCAACAACAGTAATACCGTAGCAACACCCTGATAATAATAACAATTAATTATTATTATTATTATTATTATTTGATTAGATCATTTATATATTTCTTACTTGGGGTGATCTTGCTGCTTTCATTAAAGGAGTTAATCCAGCACGATCCCTCATATTGGGTTGTGCACCAAACGCCAATAAAAGTTCCATACACTCCAGATCCAAGGGTGATACCAAATTAATCTCGGAACCGAAGAAATATCTCTTGTTTGGATTTGCGCCAGCTTCCAACAAAGTCCTAGCCACTTCTACGTGACGATTTCTCAAGGCTAATCGTAACGGCTCGTCGCACATCATAGTCCTATGGGATAACAACATATATATGTAACACACAATAAGGAGGACAGTTTTAAAAGAGAGTCAATACATATGATATTATTTTTACAATCATATTATTCAATCGTTAACGTGACGATTGATCGATACGAGACTCGTTATTGGCTTACGATCAATGGATTCCATCGTAACAAATATATAAATCTATATTAAATATAACCCCGAATCATATATAGTTTATCGTTAGATGTAATTTATATTGTTAAAAATAAATAAATACAGATTATAATAATTGAAGTAATGTGTATGATATTAGGACGAATCAAAAGTTATATTGAAACTTTACTTTGAAACTGTACAATGGGATTGTTTTTGTAAAATTTACTTATTGGAAATATTAATTTAAACATAAGTTAATATTTCTAATTATTATTATTACACAAATTAATATTAATATTAATTTAAATTTAATTTAAAAAAAGATAAGAATTTGAGATTTACCTAGGAAATAATTCCCCGGTGTCTTTTCTATGATCCACCTTGGCACCATATTTTAATAGAAGTTTAACGAGATCGAGAAAACCATGTTCAGCAGCTAGATGCAATGCGGAATATCCGCATTCGTCGGTTGCGTCGATATCAGCACCACGAACCAAAAGTAATTGTGCTGCATCAATGTACCTCTGCCACACTGCATAATGTAACGGTCTTAGACCTTGAGTTACAGGCTCATTTGGCCTTGCACCACATGCAAGAAGTATCCGAATTTCATCCAGCGGTTGTAACCTTATAATAGCGTCGGCCAGTTCCCGTTGTAACGGGTTGGTGATGCAATGCAATGGCATCTGGAAAATAATGTAATTTATATGATTTTTTACTTTGGAATAATAATAATAAATATAAAACGAGTGATTAGAAGATTTGACATCTTTCCTAATTCTTCTATAATGATACAAAATAAAAAAAAAAAAGAATATATAATATAATATAGAATATAAAAGGTAAATTATTCTTTCGAAACGTTGTATCGCATTGAAAAATTTCTTCCTAATTAAATTTCACCAAATAAATTAACAAACTCACGCGTAGTGCATATTTATTTGGTCCCATATTAAATTAATATATTTTTCAAAGAGAAAAAAGAAAGAAAGAAACAAACAAACAAATAAGATGTTTTCTTGCAGATCCACGAGAGATACGATCTATCGTGCACTGTTAAAAAGAACTGAACAGATATCCTTCTACTCTTGTTATTTAAATATATACAAGGAAGAAGTATTTTTTAGAAAGCATGCATACACTGGTGGGGGGAAGACTTTTTGAAGGTTACTGTGTAACAATCATTGGTGGTGGTAAAAGAACCCCGCCCCTTGAAAGAAAAATTTGCTTCTTGAAATAGTAACTGCACTTATATATCTTTTGTGTTGTCAATTTAAGTTCATTTTAATGTTTGATCCTTTTTCTTTACAAATTTCTTAAGATTTTTCGATCCAATTACCTGAAGAAGAATTACCGAAAATATTCGTTATATTGTCTTCTTCAAATTTATTGTTAATCCTATAATAAAAAAAAAAAACATTCCGAGCATAGTTATTGTAGCTTTTTGTTCAGATAAAAGTAAAATTTTTCTTTTGTACATTTCAATTTCTTGAAATATTTTTCGAGAAAAGGTTTCCTTTATCTTTTGATTTTCTTTTAACGATACCAAAAGAAAAAAAGAAAAGAAAAATATATTAATAACGAGACAGAGGAAGAATAATTCAGTCCCAATATTTTTGTTTTATGAATACTAGAATAAAAAAAGCTAACTTTATGCATACGATCTACCTACGATTTCTATCCTACGAATAAATTTATCTTATTTATTTCCTCGAATTGAATAAGGTGAAACAGAAAGAGAGAGAGAAAGAAAGAGAGAGAGAGAAAGATTCAACGAGATGATTTATTTCGATCGTAGAAGAAGAAAGAACTCTCTTTGTAGGTCGACGTGCTCGGTTAATCGATTGGACAAGCCGCCAAAACAGCTTTCAGCCCACGTGGTGTTTTAGAACATGAGGAACGAACGTGGTTACGTTTGAAAATTCGCGGGAAAAACAATGGACGTTCGTAAATGAACAAAATGAAGCGTAATGGATATTGTATTGTATTTATTCAGTATTTTCTCTCGTCCAAAATTATAATTCTTGATGATAAAGGTTCATAGGGAACTTGGACATGAAAAGAAGTAGAACTTAATTTAACTAAGTTGGACGTTTCGTCCCTTTATTGGGACTTCTTCAGCAACTTAATCTTTAAAGTTAAACTTTGCTTTTTACTTTGTATTGTATACTAATAAATTAATTGAATTTTAATGGGGGAAAAAAAAATAACAAAATATTAACACATTCTTACACACGAATAGGAAAATGTGTGTGTGTTATTAATTTTGTATACAAAGAGAATAAATTTATCTATGATTAGAAGATACACGTTTTTTATGCGAATAATATATCGTTCTTTTTTTATTGTTTTTTGATTGTTCGCGGTAAACGCACTAATAGTTAATAATAATATATCGTAATCTCGACACGCGTCACTATACATCGGAGTAATGAAAAATCGCCAACATCTTTCTCTTTCTCTCTTCGAGAAACTTTGCCAAGAAGGTGGCACAATTTTGGCGATGATACCGGAAAAAGCTCATCGAATACGATGATATTCAAAAATCACGCAGTCTGCAATACGCGGGATTATGATGAGATGATTATACTCGTTTAACGGTGACTAACAAAAACAATATTGTTTATTTTCTATTTTATAATTGAAATAATGTTCTTTCAATAAAACAAATATCTTTGTTTCTAATCATTTTAAACTATCTTGGATATTTTCTTTTCTCTTTAAACGACGATACAAAAAAAAAAGAAAAAACAACAAATGTTTATTGATCTCGATCCACGCCATGGGAAAACAAAAAATGAAACTAATGAAATATTGTAAAGAATTGAAATGATATATCTAACCGATGAAGATTCTCTATGCTTTTTCGCAACACCCCGTGAATGAAGAAACAACAACTCTCCTAACATAAGACGTAAAGAAAATCTTAGAACTTGGTGTAACACCTCTCTCTCTCTCTCTCTCTCTCTCGGTTTCTATTTGAGAGTTTCGCTGCCAATTTAAACGAACGAACGTACCTTTTAAAACGATTAAAAATAATCGTAGACGTGCGCGCATGATCGCGATGCGTATCATTAAATCGGCCATTGTACATGATTGACATGATTACGTATCTTCTCTCTCTCTCCGTATTACTTTCTTTCTTTTTTCTCTCATATAAAATAAAAAAAAAAAAAACACACAAAAGAGGATAGAACCATTTTGATCGAAAGATAAAATAAACAAACAATTTTTTCCAACATCTACTCCAATTACAAGATCCTTCGTACGTTCAATGATTAACGTAAGTATTTATCTGTTGTATGAGAGGTGTAAATCCTATTGTTTCTTCTTTATACATCTATATACATATATATATACCTTTTTGAATTTTCAAACTAAAAGAAAAAAAAGAAAAATATAGATAGAAATAAATAAAACAAAAAAAAAAGTATCTATAATAAATCGACAACGATGAAGATTTAAAACACCATTTAGAATAATATACTTGTACATTAAATATATATATATATATATATATCGTATTACCGATAGTTGTGACGTTAAAACCGGCGAACTTAACAACCAACCAACACCTTCCCCCCCCCTCCCTCTCCTCCACCCCCTGTTATTGTTTACTCACATCGAATACGGTGCGATGCTCCAACATGTAGAATTGGTATTAGAAACTGCCTTCTTCGTCGAAAACTCGATCCTATTTAAAGCTTCGAACGGCGATTCTCGACACGAAAATAACACAAAGGGATCGTGCGAGAGCTTGCGCACCGCGGTATCGTTACCCTCTCTTTCTATCTTTTCACTGTTTCTCTCTTTATTTCTATCTTATACTCTCTCTCTTTCTCTTATATATATATATATATATATATATATATATATATATATATATATATAAATTTGTTTTTCTCACTTGCTCTTAAGAACAAGACGCAATTTTCGACACCGCGACCGATTCGATACGAATTTGAACGATCTTCAACGGATTACAAGTGGTCAACGTTTCTCCATCTACGATGACATCTTTTAAGTACTCATAATATTATCTTCAAGAGTAATTTCAGATAAAGTTTATACTTCTTCCTCTTCATATCTCTCTTTCTTTCTTTCTTTCATTTTTTTTCTTTTCTTTCTTTTTGTTTTTTACTCAGAGACTCGTTCAACAAACCTTTCTTTATCAAACGACGACGACCCTCTGTTTCGTTTTTCTCACGATAACAATGTGCCTTTCCATATCATTATTTTTTTTCTAATATTATATTATGCATCGAGCGTTTTTTTTTTATTGTTAAATTACTTCCGTCTCGAAATTTATTTTCTTTTATCGTATCATATTTCTTTTCATTTTTTTTTCCACCACATCGAGATTGATCTATTCGTCGTTGTATCGTTCTTTTTAAATATAAATAGAATTTCTATACACCGACGTTACAATATTCTTAAGATGGTTGTTGCTGTTTCCTTTTTTTTTTTTTTTAATAATATATCCAATAATCTGTTTTTTTTTTTTAATAATATAAGGAGACATCATTTAACCCTTTGTTAACGTAATGCAACATTGAATTAATCCGATTTAATATGCTATATTTATATATACAGTTTTGTATTATATCTGTATTTGTTCAATTTTGTTTGATTTCATCTCTATATACAATTATTTGTTTAATTGATTTATCAAATGAATTCAATTAAAAAAAAACAAAAAATACACTGTTATAATTTTCCAAAATTAGATATTATCGCACATTTTTTCATTACTTTTTTATTTCGTCCTTGATTTGAACACATATTACAAATTGAATAACAATTAAATAAATAATAAAAAAAAAGATATAGAGGAATAAACTTTTGTCTGAAATATTCTTAAACGTTAAATTAATTTGAAATAAACTTTTGTTTGTTTGTTTCTTTTTTTTTTTCTTTCAGTAAATAAGAGAAATTATAAGAAAAACAATGAATGATGATTTCTACGTAAAAATATTTGTATAAAGAAAAAATCAAGTACGAAGAAACTTTGAAATTTCATTTGCAGCAGTTCTTTGACTCCGTTTGTTTGGCTACCGCATTATAAATGTTTAGAATAAATCGGACAAAATTTAAAATTAAAGTAATACGAAACAGAGAGAGAGAGAGAGAGAGAGAAAGAAACTATATAGTTGAAGGAAAAAATAATAAAAGAGAAAAAAAAAATAATATATAGTAGAGCTCTGGGAAAATGACGAAGACGAAAATCCGCTTACTAGTTGGTTCTTCCCTTCTGGTTTTTCACCGGTTCACCAAAAACACCAGCAGACACAAACCAACCAAAAACTCGACATGGAGAGGGGGCTCAACAAAAAAAAAAGAAGAAAGAGAAAAAGGAGAAGAGAAAAGAAGAAACGGGGGGGGGGGGGGAGAGAGAGAGAGGTCTGCTTGAGAAAAAAAAAAAAAACAAAGAAAATTTACGTTAGTCCGAAATTTCTTCTTGGCAAAGTAAAGATATTTTCTAAACATTTCTCTCACTCGGATCATGCGCAACATTATTTTACGTTTTAACAAAGGAAAACAATGATCAGCGAGAATCTCTCCTCCACCTCTTTCTTCCTTTCAACGTGAAAAGTTTCTTGACACATGGAAAAAAAAGATCATAATCAAATTAAAGAAAAACAATTAAACATACACAACATACATACATACATACCGTACGTATATATTATATTGACAAAAGTGTTATACAAAGGATGTGTGTTGTTAAAAGAAACATTTCTTTTTTTTTTAACTAAAAACAAAGAGAAAGAAAAAAAAAAAAAAAGAAAAGAGAAAATAAATACATGAATATAAATAATATTTTGTGAAAAGTGACGAAAACAAATATTATCGAGTAGTAAATAGTAGTAATAGTAGTAGTAGTAGTAGTAGTAGTAGTAACAAAGGAGAAGAAAGTATGGGGTTTTTTTTTTTTCTTTCTCAAGGTATCGTAATAGAAAATTGCACAGTACAAAATCGTTTTGTATTTTTTTTTTTTCTTTTTTTGTATATATATATTTTTTTTTTTTATTTTTTTTTTTATTTTTTTTTTTCAAGAGTACTTTTTATTAAGAAATACTTTTGCACTTATTAAATGCCTTATGTTTATAATTAGTTTTCATTATTATAATAATTATTGTTATAGCGTTGTCCTATTCATCTACTTAGAAGCATGCTTACTAACACATGTTTACACGATCTTAAAATTAAAAGCAATTATTTTTTTTCTTTTTTTCCCATTTCTTTTACTTTTAAAACACAGCTTACTTTTCTAAATCAAACAACAATACTTGGATTGCATAATGATTATAAACGTCGGGGGGTGGGGGTGGGGGGGCGGTAAATGGAGTAAAGAGCGGTCGGGGGGGGGGTAGGGGGGTTGAGTTTTCGATACGAATCTTTCTTTTTATACGCAACTTTTTTTTTTTTCTTTTTCGTTTCTTTTGAGAGTCATGTCGGAGACAGAAGAAAAATATAATAGTAATATTTGAGAGAGAAAAAAAGAAAGAAAGAAAGAAAGAAAGAGAGAGAGAGAGAGAGAGAGAGAGAGAGAGAGAGAGAGAGAGAGA
>JACGWG010000022.1:2390494-2420539 GCA_023678865.1 Polistes exclamans | reverse complement strand
GAGAGAGAGAGAGAGAGAGAGAGAGAGAGAGAGAGAGAGAGAGAGAGGGAAAGAGAGAGACGACTTCGATAATTTAGTAATTAATGCCAAATTTTCGAATTACAATATAATATCACGCTCACGCGATGCCTGTTTTACAGAAAGAATTTTATTATTAGCACCGTAGTAATAAAGCTGTATATATATAAATGTATATATACGAAATAAATAAATATGTATATATATATACACACATATATATATATACATATTTATTTCTTTTTGTATGAAATTTTGTTCCTCGTAAAATCATACAAAAATGTTTATGTAAAATATGGAAAAAGAAAAATGATAGATTAGTAGAGATTAGAGAGAGAGAGAAAGAAAGAGAGAAAGAAAGAAAGAGAGAGAGAGAGAGAAAGAGAGAGCATCGCTTGTGTGTGTGTGTGAGTATTAGAAAAAATAATATCTCAGGAGGGAATAATAAAGCGCGATCATCTGTCATTATAAATCATATATATATATAAATATAGATTTTTAACTTCGAGTTTAATTTGTTCAATGCTTTTCTTTTTCTTTTTTTTTTTTTTGTGGTTTGTTCTTTTTTCCCTTTTTTGTTTTTCTTTTTTTTTTTTTACATATCGAAAAGCCTTGCGAGTTTATATTTTCAAAAATATCATGATTCCTTAGAAGATTCTTTTCTTTTTTTTTTTTTCTTGTTTTTTTTTTCTTTTCTTTTTTGGGGAGGGCTTTTTTTCTTTTTCAATAATAATAATAATAATAATAATAATAATAATAATAATAATAATAATAATAATAATAATAATAAAATAATAATGTTTGTCCCGAATTTGTTTCATAAGATTTGTTTATCCTCGCTAAAAAATATATCGATGCTACCTGTTTTCGAACGTGTACACTGTTGCTGCATATATTTCACGGTTTCTATTTTATTATTTCACTATTTTTTTTTTTCTTTCCCGTTATATACATACAATAATTATATATCTAATCGAAGCGAGTAGATAAATAAAAAATAGCAATATATATATATATATAGAAAAAAAGAAAAAAAACAAGAAATAAGAAAAAGAAATGACACAAACAGAAAACGAAAGAAAAAGAGAAAGAGAAAGAGAAAGAGAAGAGAAGAGAGAGAGAAAGAGAGAGAGAGAGAGAAAAAAAGAAAAGAGAAAAAGATAGAGACGTGTCACGGCAGTTTATTTAAGAGGATTAATAAGAATTATAAAATTTGTTAAATCGTGATTTAAAAGCAATTAAAGACCGAATTAGAAGCAATCTGATTTTTTGTTTCTTACGCGTGTTTAAGAAAGTCTTTTTGTAAATTCATAGCGTCGTTCATTTTTGTTAAATGTGATGCATTAATCGCACGTTTATCTTTCATTGATATATATATATATATATATATTATTACATATTACAGGGCGTCAAAATTTTGTTCCGTTAAACTTGTGTTCCGTTAGAAATTAAGACAAAAAATTAGCGATATTATTTACAAAAATGAAGGAAACTGAATATGAAATAATTGATACAATAGATGATCCTTATTTTCGTAAATATAACTTCTCTTCTGCATTTATAATAAAATAATTCATAAAATCATTTTGAGATGAAATTATAAGTGATATTTAACCCGTATGGTTTTAATCAATAATATCATTTCATATTTTATGTTAATAATTTTTTACTGAAGAGCATTTAACGAATCTATGTTTATATGATATTTTTGTCTTATTTTTGCTTGTAGAATATGTTTTTAACGTTCGACTGAAAAAACTAAAACACCCTGTATACGTATAAATATATATATTATATAAATTTGTATATATATATATATTTATATTTATATATATATATATATATATATATTTATATTTCAATGAATATTGCACGCGTTTAAAACACAGTGTACGTGTCTTTTAGGTTTTAACGATATGTCATTAAATATACTAAACAAAACGGAACATTATTATGTTAAATTATTATAATATATATATGTAAATATATATATATATATATATATATATATATATATATATACATGTACATGTGTGTATATATATATGTATATATATATGAGCTAATAGAAAAAAAATGAGAAAAAAAAGTAAGATTTTTTTCAGTTACAATTTTTAGAAAAAAAGTTCACTCGGATAAACCCATGATCGAGGTATATGACAATTTGATTACAACATAAAATATAAGATAAAAAATGATATTTTTTTTTCTTCACACAAACTAATCATAATAGATTCGTTAATTTAATCAGAGAGATATATGTATATATTCGAAAAATTAAATTTTCTATAATGATTCCTTTATAAAACATCGGATTTATAATAAATCCGATTTTGAGAATGCCAAATTGGCATGTGAAGACTCATTGATGTTTATCCGAAAGCGCAATAACCGCATCGTGGTATTGTGCAACTTATTTTTACTACATTTCTTTTTTCTTAATCGAAAATTTTTTTCTTTTTGTCGTCTACAATAACAAATTTATAAACTAAAGTATAATAGAATATTATACATTGTCGCATATCTTTCTAACACAAATTTTTTGTGTTTCTATCCCATTTTAGAAATTTTCAATTTTCGTATTATAAACCATATGTGTGATTATTTTTTTCGTTTTCTTTTTTCCTTTTCCCTTTTCGTAATAATAATAATAATAATAATAATCCTAAATCATTCGTGTTTATAAATAAAATAGGGGGTACGTACGTTGTGCTTATTATTATCGTGCGACTATATAACAATTGTCGTAACAATAATTGTCGTAAAATTTTATAGTAGCTTTCTTGGAAAACTTTACATTAGTAGCATTGTCTTGGAAAACCATAATAATTCTCGATTCGTTCTGCCTATCATGCCAATATAGATATTTGTCTCGGTAACTATTAAAAAAAAAAAATTAGAAAAAAAAAAAAAAAAGCAAGAAAAAAATAATAAAAGAAAAAGAAGAAAAATCTTAAAAATATATATTTCATGGAGTAAAGAGGTAAATTGATTGATTTCTAGGTGTAAAAATCTATCCTACAAATAATAATACCACTATAAAATGTAGACCAAATATGATGCGATAACTAAATATAATATAATTTGCCTCAAAATGGCTACCTATTTACTCTTAAAAGTGGCTATGATAATAATTATTAAGTATCGTTCACGCTTTCTTTGATTGTTGTTTAGTTACACACTTTAAGACGTTATAATACATGTGAGTATGACACGGATTTTCACTAAAAATATTTGTTAGATACGCTGAGCATTACTGACTTAAGCACTGTACTAAATTCACATAAAACGTACTGTGTTATTAGAAAACTAATTATTCTTCATTGGTTTGCAATACTGGTTTAATAGATTTGTATAAAACCTTTGTCAACTGGAACTCTTAGAATAATGATTTACACGATACAGGTATTGGAAAGAATGCTACATACGAAGAAGTTATTAACTTCAACCGTTTGGACGCTATAACAGGCAATATTTGCAAATTCTGTTTTCAATCTGTATCAATGTCACTGTACTCCAATCTTTTTTTTTTTTAATGCATTTCTTTTCTTATCTTTTTTTTTTTTAATCTTTTCATTTCCTTTGTAACACACTTCACACATCAGCGCAGAATCTAACTGTGTAACGTTGGATCAAATTTAGTAAATATAATCTATACTGTATCTTACACTATATGCTAAATCGGTCGATAAAAGTGAAATAAATCAGAATCGGCTACAATATTTCTAATACTTTGATTATATGATAATTACTTAACAAAACGACATTGTGTATATTAATTAAGGCATTTATCAATGATTTTTATCTCGGTTAGGCTACTTATGTATTTGTATACATTCTCCATGTTGCCTGATACAAAAAAGGTAAACGATTCTCTATATAAAAGCAGGAGAAAAGCAGGCAACTATGTCGTAAGTGCTGATAAATTTTAAGCATGGCATCTCTTATTGTTTATGTCCATTTATGTATCTGGCACTCTTTCCTATTTTAGGCTGTTTTTCATTTATTGTTATTTAACTTTGCTGAATTATTGCATCGCATGGAAAAATATGGCTTTATCCAAAATGCTATTTAACAAAGGCAATACACTGTACGATTGCGTCATATATGCGCCATAGCTGTTGTTATACAATGAAAATTTCTTTTTGACAAGGCAAAACCAGTATTTAAAAAAGTGATGATTATTATGCGACATCACTTTTATGAAAACTGGTGGTTTCTTATCGACGATTACAAACATTGTTATTTGTACACTAGCATGTAAAAAGCATTATACTACTTATGTCATGATCTCTCATGTCCTGTGATGTTTAACAAAGTTAAATGGTAAACTTTGAACAAATACCGGTTCTCTTATTGTTATAGATGATCAAGGTATGTAAAATACAGGCAGAAAGAAGAAACTTTCCTTGATAAAGATGTCTACAAAAATATTTGTATAATAGATTATAAGAGCTGCAATGTCTACGATTTCAGATGATTATTATATGCGCCACGTGTTACCAGTCTTGAACATAGTGACTTATGGATAAAACTTTATGATCTATGTACATCGCTTGTTACCAGATCATAAGAGTTATTATTGTGCCCAACAAAAGTGAAGAAGCTTCTTTGTTATTACTATCATTATCGATATCATTAATATTCTTATTTTTATTATTATAATTATAATTATTATTATCATTACCGTTACTATAAATTATTCAAACATAATCATACACAATGAGACAAAATTCGACATATATACATATACATGATGTGTTTCTGTATATACTATACATATATATACATACCTATATATATATATATATATATATATATTTAAATATATACGTATATATGTGTATGTTTACATATGTATAAGCGGCGTACAGATGCCATAATGACTTAAGATAATAATATGCATATTGCTGAATTATATAAATATAATGTAATAAAAAATAACTTATACTACAAACTTATTGTATCAAAAACGTCTTGAAGTCATTAAAAAAATATTATTCACTTGATATTATATATCCGAACTTTAGTAAAGGTTTTATCATAATAATGCCTGTTAAAATGATGAATAAGTAGCACTTGAAATGAAATTTTTTACTCTATCCACATTTGCAGGCCATATTGGTCACTAAGTAGAAGAACGGAACACGGCCCGAAAGGAACCATATGAATTATGTTCGACCACAGCACAAGAGGATAATGGTTATCAAACTATATTTTACCATATCGTATGTGTGCGCACGCGCTCGCGTGTATGTGTTTGTATATATATATATATATACATACATATATTTATATATATATATATATATATATTTGCGAACATATGTTAATTGCATTCAATAGGTACCATATATGAAATAAAGGAAATGGCGCGAGGGCAAAACAATATTTATATTCTATATAACTATATAAGATATAAGTGAATAAATTTATTAGCAATTAATATTATTATTAATATTTAATTATGATCCAAAACATTCGATCTCTGATAACTGCATCCTTATAGTGTGCAAATATGCTCGTTTAAAAATATATAAATGTTAAATGTTCCTTTACTTAACAAATGTGTGACAAACATTTAATGTGAGATGTCACCTAAATTATGATCCTAAAATTGCGCAAGAAAAACTATGTTTTTATGATGCTTTGTACTGAAAAGAACCGGATGCGATCAGTCTTTTGGAAAACACTGAGTTCATCTCGTGCATTACTATTGAAGAACTTTATATCTTATGGAGAAAATACTTGCTTAGCTTAATGCTGTGTCCGAACGTTCACATATGGAATTTATATACATGGAAAAGAGCTGTTCAAAACCCTATTTATAAATATTATACACATACGTATTATATTTCTATATATACATAAATATATACATATATATATATACATTTACACATACATATATATGTATATACATACATATATACAGTGCATGCGTTTAAAAAATTTATATATGAAAATTTAAAATAAATGCACGAGTTTTATGCAGTAGTAGATACTCTTATTAACGCCTGCATACCGCGTTTATACTTAACATCTTAGATATTGTAAAATAATATACGGATAAAGAGAAAACTCATATAGAGTTTAAAAGGAAAGGATGACGGTCCAGAACAGCTCTAACTTTAGCGACAAATAATTTGTTCGATTCAACTGAAATCTAAAAACTCACTACTTTTGGTATAGCACTACGGTAGGCTGGAATTTAGGCTGTCTGGTAAACGGTAGTTTATCATATGATATGGTGGGCTTGCAGGGCTTTCAGGTTGACTGTTTACTCCAAGATTGCTTGAACCACGGCCACGCTTTCGCCTTTGTAAAATTCCCTTCCTAACCATATAGAAACGAATCGTACTGATTGGTATATTATATTTTTCAGATGCAACTTGAAATGTCATGCCACGTGCAACCATGTCCGAAGCTTGTCTGAGTTCTTCTTCAGAACGCCTTTGTCGTCTTTGATAGCCTGTCAATGGATAATATATTATTGATATATAGAATAAAATAAATACTATAAATCTAATAAACTTTAGGAAATTTTCTAATCGATACTTTTTTTTACCTTCTGTAACAGGATACGGACTGCTGGGATTGCTGCAGTTACTATTTCGTACCATAGTGATGGAATAAGGTTTGACATCCTGTTGTTGAGAAAATTGTTCGTCTGGTTCCATTTTAACCATCCCCTGAGTTTCCGTAAGAGTAGCTTCGCAAGCGCTAAGGGCTTTTTCCAAATGCTGTAATGCTTCACTGTGTTCCATAAAATTAGATGAATTTGGATTTTGCGAAGTTGGAGTATTATTTTGAGATGTAACGTTTCCTGTACTAGATCCAGGAACTGAGGTAGGCTCCAAAAAGCTTGAGCTTCCTTCGTCGTTAGATGGAACATCGTCTGATTTGTATTGAGGTACATCATGTTGAGTTGGCGTTGATGGAGTAATTGGTGGATTAGAATCTTGTTGTGAGTTACTCTCGATTGAAGAGCTATCACTTCCCTGAGTGGATAAGCCACGAACCTAGTAATACAATTTGTTCAAAGTTGGTTGATCCTTATCATAAAAGGATTATCATCAAAGTATTTTGATATTTATCATAGCATTATTTATCCCATACCTGTAGGACTTCTGCTGCTTGCATCAATTTAGCAAGTTGTTGTTGTTCAACGTATACTTCACCACGGTACATAAATTCGACCAGTGCTTGAAGTTCCCACATTCTCATATCTCTCAGAAAAACAATAGGATGAGTACACGGAATTTCTAGCAACAAGCGTTCTAAGTAATCGCTACAGGCGGATAATACCACTTTATGACATTTTATAGAACCACCATCACAAGCTAAAGTAACATCGACGAATTGTTCCGAGCTCAATAACTTTGGAAAAGCACTGTGCATGTTCGATTGATGAGAATTCCATGATACACAAAATTGTTGTCGATTACCACCAGGGTAATTGCCTGGACTAGGCAAATTACTTCCGCTTTCCATGATTGTGGTAAAATAACTTGAAGGAAGCCTGTTAAAGCCAATCATAAATCAATTAAAACAGAAACTATATAAAATAATATGTAAGTGCAATTATTAATAAAGGACACGCTTTTGTTATAAGTCGCAATGATTAATTAGTAGTATATTCTAAATATATAGACTTATCAATGACAATATCATTCATGTAATTCATAACCGATGATAAAATGTATGTAAAATGTATGTAAATCATACATAATAGTAAACTAAAAAACGATTGTAACTTAAGTTAATATATTTTATTGTTAATGAATCTATTTCAAAGACTTAACAAAGGAACCTTTCTTTAAATAAAAATATATATAAGAAAAGTCATATTATAAACCTTAGAATATAAAATATTATATACCAAAAAAATATATATACCTTTGATTAAATTAAATTAAATACAAAAAAAATGATTAAAATAAAAGATACAAATTAACATAATTGATTAAACTATAAAATAAGGATAAATTAGCATTTCCTATAACATATATCTTAAGATATATTATTTATAAAAAGATAATAGGGAGATAATTTTAAGAGGAGAGAAAGTGACTACTCATAAACAAGAATAGGTTAACGAGAAACGCGGCAGCATCGTTAAAAAAATGTACAATATGGCTGTCGAATATATGAGAAACTGTGGTAACAACAATATATATCAAACTACACTTATATACAGACTATTCTTAAGTTATATAAAATGTGCAACTAATCTTTATTCAAATTGGAATTTATAATCACCTTAACGCGATTTATAAACCAATGAAAGTGAACCGGACCGGAAAAGAGTAGTAAGAAAAATCTATAAGGAACGTTAGTTAGAGCATGCAACAAAACAACAAATCAGTCCTTATATATAAACGATAATTCCCATAAAAATAACTTTGAAATGAAAGCTCTACTTGCGCGGCATTTATCGTAATCACGTGTTCAAAGCGTACCAGCCGACAGGTTAACCGAAGAATTTGTGACGTGTGTGCGACGCAGACAATTTTTTTGTTAATTGAAAAATGGTGAAATCTTTGTGGGAGACGCTGTCGGCGTGAGTACCATCACCCCCCAGGAACGCCTTGAACACAAGTATCACGTTTCTTCTTAGTTTATGAAACCAAAGTGGTATGAATCGAATAATATCTAATCGGCATGATAAACGATTTATTTTAATAAAATATATTTCACTCACAATTCTAAGCCTCAGATGACTCCTCTTATAATTTCGCGTCGGTTTCGGGAAGAATCCCTTAAGAAAACATTCATCCGTCGAGATTTGCACTAGCTAGGGGAGCTGAAACGGAAGGGTGGGGGTAGTAAGACTGGGGGTAGCTTAGTGGAACACTAGCGCACCTTCCAGCATTATTACCAACTAATCCCTCCATCGCATAGTTACTAAAATTTCGATGAGCTATAATATCTCAATAAATTTAATTTTCTTTCATTATTCGTATTTAACATGATCGCTATACTGCGATACAATTTATATATGTTCAATTTGGTCGATAAGTCAAGTAACGCGATTAAATTTGATATGCAATTTTATATACGTGCAATGCGCAGCCGTCATTGCGCAGAACAATAATCAAAATAATTTTAAGAATTTTATGAAGGAGTACTTGTAACTAAGAATATATTACATCTTTCTTACCAATTTTGCATAGTTAAAGATAATATACTATTTCTAACCTTTCGTTAAAAATAAGTTATGTTATAATATAATATTATAGAGGCAATATAAACAATATTTCTTACATGATTATACCAATTTGAAATTTACCAATAGCAATCCTTGTCAAACAATTATGAAAAATATTACATTTTATATACGTAATATAACCAAATAACGCTTTATTATACTTGAGTTATTATTAAAAAATTGTGATATATTTTTTGTAAGTTATAACAAATAATAAAATTACTAATTCTTATAATTATCTTGGAAATATTATTTTATTATTGAGCGTGAGAATGAAAAAATATTTGAACCAATCAGAATGAACGTCATTTCTAATTGGACATTTGTGCATTCAACTACAATAAACTAATTTTCTTACTTAAAAATGCTTATTTGTGATTGGTTATAAAAATGATAAATTTGTAAAAACTGCATCAAAATTATTTATGAAAAAGCAGACTGTACAAAACTCAAGCAGACATAAACTTACTAAATAAATACAGAAGTGATCGTACCATCTAGTAGTCAAATTGTTTAAATCTTGCAACGAAATTTTATGAACAAAAATATATGTACAATATTATTAAAAACGCAAAATAAACTTGGTGTTTCACGTAAAGTGTTATACAAAAAGAAATTTATTAAAATTTATCATTATTATTCTAACTGTTTAATAAAATATTAATAATAATGTCAAAAGTGACAGGTTATGATACACATGATGATGGTCCTGGGTTTGTAGGAATCAGATTTTGTCAAGAATGTAATAATATGTTATATCCAAAAGAAGATAAAGAAAATAAAGTACTTATGTATGCGGTTAGTATAATTTTTTTTTCTTTAAATTCAATAATATTGTATTATTAAATGATTCATTCAGAATATCACTAAATAAAAATGATATTTTCAGTGCAGAAATTGTGATTTCAAACAATTAGCTGACAGTAACTGTATATATGTAAACAAAATTATGCACGAAATTGAGTAAGTATTAATTTATATTTCTAAAAGTTTATTTTTTATAATTGATTTTATTGCAAGATTTTGTAAAATATTATGTTCTTTGTTTATAATTTTATAGTGAATTGACGCATATCGTTGCTGATGTTATATCTGATCCTACTTTACCAAGAACCGAAGACCATCCGTGTCCTAAATGTAATCACAGGGAAGCTGTATTTTTTCAAGCTCAAACTAGAAGAGCTGAGGAAGAAATGAGATTGTATTATGTATGTACGAATCAACTTTGTTCACATAGATGGACGGAATAAATTTAGAATTAGCGTTAAGTATTTGTTTAAAATAAAAATATATAACCCTATGATGTAAATTGTGTATAAACTTAAGTATAATATCTTTACAAGAAAAATGTATGACTGTACAGTGCGTTAATTATTAAATTTCTTCCTCAATTCCTTTTTTAACTTTCAAAAAATGTTATAGAAGTTACCCTTTGTCATGTATAATATAATCTTTTTTATCTTACATTTTTAAATATTGTAAAACCCTGATTCTCTCATATTACACTACTAATATTTAGAATTATCTTTATATTGTAAATAATAGAATGTAAATTATATAATCTTAATATACAAAAATTTGATTTTAGAGGTTAGTTTTAGAAAAGATTATAAATTATAAGACAAAGGAATGAAATTAATTATTTAAGCATGGAGTATGTAGTACCATTATAATATGAATAGATAAAATACTAAATATTAAAAGATGCCAACATTTAAACAATGAAATAGTTGGTACTAAAAATATGAATTAAAAATACAAAATTATACTTAAACACAAACATTGCATAATAACGCCATTAAATAATCAACAAAATATATATATAAGTTAACAAAAAAAATGTGCAATATATTTTTAATATATATTTATAACAATATAATTATAAAATATATTTTCAATGTAAAAAAACATTTGTGAGAAAGTAATGAAGTATTGGTTTTGCATTAGTATAAAGTTTTGTTAGTAACAGTATTCTGCATAATTCAGGTCTAACAACATTAGATTGTTAAATAGAGGCAAATAATTTGAATGAAATATTAGTGATAAATAAATAATTTCATGGTGAATGGTTTGCTAACATGAACTAAAGCATTATTTAGTAATTTGTTACGCTTCCATTTATACATATATATATATATTACATATATGTATATATAGTAAAAAATTAATGTGTTGCATTAAAATAATAATACTTATCTTGACAAGTGACGACATTTTTGACTCAGCATATTTTATACAAATACATATATATATACATGCATGTACATATACTTTTATATATATATTCATAGTATGAAAAACTAATACCAGATAGCAGTAGTATAGGCATCATAGATTCACACAGAAAGTAGATTCTAATCTTTATTAAAAGCTGGTCTGCGATGGTGGGTGGTATCGATGACGAGTTTGATCAAGCAGAAGTAGATGTAACAGAAAAAATGGATAATAATCAGCAAAATGGTGACTTAGTTGCAACCGAATTAAATAACGAAGAGAGAGATGTAAGTTGACAGTTCGTATTCTAAATCATTGTATTTTGATGACGCCATTGACAATGGACACTTATCAACAATTTTATTTAGAATGACAAACATTTTTAATTTCTTTTTTTCCCGTTAATATATTTTCTTCTTTTTTTTTTTTTTTTTTATAAAAAATGTAATATTAATTCGAAATTACATCGAAAGAAATATTATTTCATTAATATGTAATTATAATTCATTTATTTTATTATGTTAATGCAATAGTTATGAAATCTTATTTTTTTTTTCTTTCATTTTATATGCACACACGTACATGCATGCGCATATACATAATATATAAAGATAAAAGCAACGTAATAATTTTGAATTTAAATATTTTTCACAGGTTAATGCAGAAGTAGATGAGCAAAGAAAGAAATATCAACCTACCCATTTAGAATCCTTCTTTGCAATAACAAAATCTTTAATAATTAGAGCACTGATTATTTATTTCATCAGTTCTCTATTTAGGCGTCCCCAAACGGATAATACTCAGATATCTAACAGTGGCAATAATGTTCCAAAACTACATGCAATAAATATATTTAAGAACTGGACATTATTTGATCTACACGTTTATATGTCAGAAGATGAAGATTTTAAAAAATTTGATGACCCAAATGCTTTAATATGGTTTGAACAAGGATTGATTTATGGAGATTGGTTTAGTGGCACAGATAATGATGGTTCTAGAATTCTCAATATACATTTTACTCCGTCACATAAACTATTAAATAATGGTACCATTTATCTGCATGTATATGTCACTAAAACTGGTAAATCTCCTAATCCTAAGGCTGGAAAAAATGCATTTGCCGGTGAACAAATGTCATATGCTAAAAAAATGTTAGTTAAATTTAAAAAAATTCGATATCAAAAGAAACATAATTTATTAACCGGTGAAACGACAGCTACTCAAGAACAACTACAAGTAAATAATCAAAATTTTATTATTTAATTGTAATAAGTAATATTACACTAACGCGTAGAGAACAAATTATATGTTTAACTTTTGAATATTGATCTTTATAGAAAGCCGAGATAATGAATCAAGAATACATCTCCCATTGGCATCCAAATTTAACTATTAATTTAGTAACTGACCAAACAAATTGGATGGCTGGACAAGTACCACAACCTTTGGATGAACGTGAGTAATATTTAATTTAATTAATTTAAAATAGTAACGTGTTAACAATTCGGATGATTCTACATGAAAAATTAAATTAAAAATATAGAATAAAATTTGTTCATATAAGTCTTTGTTTTTGAGAACATATATCGAGTACTTTAAATATCAATATGAAATTAATTTATTAATAATATTATTATATAGATATAAGTTTCCTTCCTGGAGAATCATATTATAGACCAGTTATATTCATGAATGATTTTTGGAATATGCAACGTGACTATCAACCATTAAACAATACTGTTAAAGAATTAGAGCTCAGATTGGTATATCAACCTCTTTCATTATTCAAATGGCAAATCTATGTAGCACAATCTATGAGAAACAAATGGACATCGTTTATGGGTATGCAATAATAAAAGCATCATTTTTAAATGTAGTTAATTAAATCTAATAAATACTGATAGAACTATTTTTGATTTTTTTTTTAGGAGACATGTCTGACGAAGATGATACTGATCAAGACACTTTGAAGGAAACTCTATTAGAAACGAATATTTATTTACTGGGATTAACTATAATTGTATCAATTTTACATAGTGTATTTGAATTTTTAGCATTTAAAAGTGGTAAGTTAATATCAATCTCTATTAACATATTATATTTAATTATGATTTATTAACATCGACTTATCTGTTTTTAGATATTCAATTTTGGAATAATCGTAAATCTTTGGAAGGTTTATCAGTACGATCTGTCTTTTTCAATGTTTTTCAATCACTTGTTATCCTACTTTATGTATTAGATAACGAAACTAATACAGTAGTACGAATTAGCTGTGCTATAGGTTTGTGCATCGAAGTATGGAAAATTAACAAAGTTGTTGATATTAATGTTGATAGACAGTCAAAAATGTTTAAAGTCTTTCCAAAAATATCCTTTCACGATAAAGGTTCATACGTGGAATCTTCCACTAAAGAGTATGATAGACTCGCATTTAAATATCTATCATGGGCTCTTTATCCGCTTTTAGGAGGTTATGCAATTTATTCTTTAATGTATTTAGAACATAAGGGATGGTATTCGTGGATATTGAATATGCTATACGGATTTTTACTAACATTTGGATTTATCATGATGACACCACAATTATTTATTAATTATAAACTTAAAAGTGTAGCTCATCTTCCTTGGCGCATGATGTCGTATAAATTCCTTAATACTTTTATTGATGATATATTTGCATTTGTTATTAAAATGCCAACACTTTATAGAATTGGCTGCTTCCGGGATGATATAGTTTTCTTCATATTTTTATACCAGAGATGGATATATAAGACTGATCATACGAGAGTTAACGAATTTGGTTTTTCGGGTGAAATGCAAGATCAATTAGTTCAAGATAAAAAGCAACGTTCTGTCAAAGATCGTTCTAAAGATGAATTAAGTAAAAAAGATAAATAATGCTTGATTTAGTATTAGTATGAAATATGTTATATTTAAGTTAATTATCAATTCAAACAAATTTACTAGTAATCATGTATATAAACAAACACACAACGCACACATTAATGTATCTAAATGAGATAAATACATTTTTGTGTGTATACTAAATATTATATTCAATTAGTTTCAAAATCTAGACGATTGTGCTGATGCATTGCAAATTTCAAACAAAACAAAAATTCATTATTATTTAATACATGTCGTTTGGTATATTTATTGAAGAAGATAAGGGCAATATTTTCATACATTTGTAAAAACTTTCTTTTTGTTTCCCCGGAAATAATGGACATTTTATTATCTGTACTGTGGAGCTATGCATAATATATAAAGAAAGTGCATTGCAATAAAAAAAGGAAATTTTTATATTGTTAACTTATTCGTCAGACTATTTCTATAGCTAATATTGTTTCTAAATAACATTATTTTTATGATCTCTACACTTCTTATATAACTTCATAAAGCATAATATATTTTTTATTATTATTTTTTTATTACGGTTTTTGTTTTTTAAATATATAGATCAGTGTGTAATATTTTACATACTTTTAACATAGATGTAAGGAGTGTAGGTTTATACAATAAATATATTTTGTAACAACATTAACAATCATTCTGGTTAAATTATTTTCTAGGACTATTTAAGAAAAGAAACAAAAACGAAAAACAATTTGATGTTGATTATTATTTTGTAAGTCATATCTCCACAAGATATACATATATATATATATATATAAATATGCAGTATGTGCATACATACACGAATAAACCAATATATATTAATGTAACTTCTTCATATTTGAGAAAAACATGTATTTCTACAATAGAATATATTTACCTATTAATTTCTTAACCATTTATATACAAATATATTGTATTATAGTTGTGAAAAAAAAAAACAAAAAAGAAAAAAAAATGAAAATATTCAGTATTTGATAAATGAGCGTGTTGTGCTGGATATTAAAATTTGTTAAAACTCCGAGCGGTCTTAGATTCTATTATAATTGTCTTTAATAAATCAAAATTCATGATGTATATTTCTTGCTTCTGTAGTTCCTTTATAGATAATTGTGAAAAAATCTGATTCATTGTGTAATTGTTCAATTAAATAATCTTTTATTTCTTGTATACCTATTAGAAGTATTAAAAGTATTAATACTTTTCTTATAAAAACCAAACATTGTATGTGGTTTATTATATTTTTATCTATTGTAAAATGCAGAGATATAATGAAGTATCAATTGAAAATATGGAATACATAAGCAAAATAAACTATTTTTTGTATTCATCGCAAAAATATGTAATTATGAGTAAATTAAATATTAATTTACATTGAATGTGAAAATAGTGTTAATAGATAAAAATAATAAATTAGATTATATATATATAACAATTTATAGTTGCATCATATAATATAGAATTTATAATTACACATAGTGCAATCATGTATACTTTTATGCAATGCAATAATGCGTTTCTCTATGTTGTGTTGTTTTATTATAAATAATAGCGCATACATAGATAATATATTTTACTCATAGTAACATATATTAGCGTACAAGATTAATCACTCTTAAATTTTCAATTGCACATAATTTTATTCAATTGCATTTTATTTAACTGCATCTTTGAAGGTAAGCATAGAAAAATTAAAAAAAAATATATATATTTAAAGAATAGAGTAAAGAAAGTGGCTTAGTGCTGATGGTATATAAAATATAGCATTAAAAAATTAAATTAATAAAAAAGCAAGTTTTATAATACCTGCATAAAACACAATTGAAAGAGCCATTACCGGCTCCATTAAACATATTATTAAGGTTAACAATTTCAGGAAAAAATAAAACAACTTTTTTGTTCTACTTTTAGCCACGTTTTGGTAATTTCGTATTACTATAATACCGTTTTGTAATTCATATTATGTCTATACGTGGCGCTGAAATAACGCACGCTTTGAACGAAAATCGGTGAATAACTTTAAAGGATATTTATTCTATGTATACTTTTATATATAAATCGTGTAAAAAATTATATACTCTTTTTTTTAAAAGTTAAACGAACAAGTTAAATATTTCACGTGGTTCGATATTATAAATATTGTTCAAATATATTCATATAAAATAAATCGTACTTAACCTATAAAAGTAATAATAATCGAGTCAAATAAAATTACAAGATTAGCTGGATTAACCGAAAAAATAGTGTGATATATAAATAAAAAAAAGTGTAATGATTTGTAACGTGATTGAATGTGATAATTAATTATTAAGTGATATTAATTTACTTTGTATTTTTCGACGTTAAAGGAAAAAGAAAAGAAAAGAAAAGAAAAAAAGAAAAAAAAAAGGAAATACAACATTATATATATTTCAAATTAACGTTAAAAAAAAGCATGTAGCGTGTCGCGATCACATGATTTATTATTTAAATGAAAAATATTTTATTGAATTGAATAAAAAATTACATTTTATATCGCTCGATTAGAAAATAATTTAAATTTAAGTAAATCATATAAAAAATAAAAAAAAATATACAAAGAGAATATTGAAATGAGTTCTCAACAAAGCCCGGCAGCATTGCAATCAAGTGTGGATCGTGAAAAAGTTTACACGTGGATCATTGAACTATCTAATCCTGAAACACGAGAAAATGCCCTTTTGGAACTAAGTAAAAAACGTGAAGTTGTACCAGACTTAGCTCCAATGTTATGGCATTCTTTTGGTACAACAGCATCTCTTTTACAAGAAATTATTAATATATATCCAGCTATTAATCCAGCAACTTTAACTGCATATCAGAGTAATCGTGTATGTAATGCACTTGCACTGTTACAATGTGTTGCAAGTCATCCAGATACGAGATCTGCATTTCTTCAAGTACACTTCTTAAATACATACTTTTATTAAATCTTTTAAATTCTATATAATTGCAAACTAATAAATCATAATATTTTAATTACAGGCACACGTTCCATTGTTTCTCTATCCATTCTTACATACCGTAAGCAAAACAAGACCGTTTGAATATCTCAGATTAACGAGCTTGGGCGTAATAGGTGCATTGGTTAAAACCGACGAACAAGAAGTTATAACATTTTTATTGACCACTGAAATAATTCCGCTTTGTTTGAGAATCATGGAAAGTGGTTCAGAATTAAGCAAAACTGTTGCCACTTTCATCCTACAAAAGATTTTATTGGATGACAGCGGTCTTTCTTATATATGTCAAACCTACGATAGGTTTAGTCATGTTGCTATGATATTAGGAAAAATGGTTTTGTCATTGGCCAAAGATCCTTCCGCAAGATTATTAAAACACGTTGTCAGATGTTATTTAAGACTCTCCGATAATCCTAGGTAAGATTTGATTATTTTTTAGCAATATACGACACATAATAAGATATTTTTTTATTTGTAGAGCTTTACTAGCGCTGAGACAATGTTTACCGGATCAACTAAGAGACAATACTTTTGCAACTTGTTTACAAGAAGATGCATCAACCAAACACTGGTTAAATCAACTTCTTAAGAATTTAGAAACTGGTCCTCAACCAGTTCCTCCTACCCAACCAGGTCAACAGGATCCTAGGACTATTGGCATGTCACCACTTACTTCTTAGATCTTACTATTTTATTACTAATATGATAATTCTTATTTTTCTAAAAAATGAAAAAACAAAAGAAGAGCCTCAGCTCTGTGGTATTAAAAGCTTTCTCGTTTTTAATCAGAATATATTATTTTTGTTATACGGGGAAGATGTTCTTTATGTCCTTCTGACTCTTATGAATAACATTTGTGTTATTTTTTTTTATTTTTCAAAAATAGATTATTTCTTCTTATACGTTAGCCGATTATTTTGTATAGATACTTCTATTGAAAGGAAAATAAGAAAAAAGAAATGAAAAAAGAATAGAAGATAATTTTACAAGAATTTTCTTCGATTGTCATATGCAATAATATTAAATGCGTATAGTAAATCTACGTATATCCCATCTATATGTGTGCATTTAGCATATCAAAATTATGTACTCGCAGGAAATTAGAAATTGTTTGATGATTTAAAAGTCCTGCAAATTATATATTGTATAGCAAACTGTATTTTTAACTTGTAATGATACGAAAAGGTTAAATCATCGAAACTTAACTGCATATTTTGAAATAAAAACTGTACAGTATGTGAGAATTATATTCGTCAAATATGATCTGTATATGATAGCAGTTACATAACATAAATCATTGTACATATATATATATACTTGTACTGAAAAATTCATTGAAACGATGAGCATCCTCTATAACGTAGTCTTAACATTTTCATACTATTATTATAATGATTGTTATCGTTATTAATAATAATAATAATAATATTACGGAATGAATAATGTAAAAGTTAAGCACCTAGCAAATTTTATGGCACGCACATTTACAAAATAAGAAACGACAATAAGATTATCGTAATGAACGTTGACTGTTCGACGCATGATAGTATGCAAATAAAATGAAAACCACAATTTCTTTGTATTAAAATGATATTGAGATAATTAATTAATTATAATTAATTAATTTAAAAAGGAAAAAAAAAAGAGATCGGATAAAAAACATCCTATTTATTATTTACTCGAAACGAATGAACGATTTAATCATTGCCTAATCTCATAGATAAATTCTTTAATCGAAAAATATAAGTAATTATTTTTTATAATCATTTTAAAAACGCATCGACCACATGGTTTTTTGGAATTCGAATAATTCACGTGTAAGATTATTTTTGAGGATAAGAAAAATGCGTCACATTGAAAACTATATATTATAATAGTGTCTTTAGCGAGCGATAATTAAATGGGGGTGTGGGGGGGGGAATTAAAAATGGAAAAAAAAACATCGCGATTACTAGAAAATCACAGTCTGAATTTATGGTATTTACTTATGTAATTTAGAATACAAGATATTCGCTAACATCCTGATGACTGATGTACATCTTTCCTTTCTGCTCCTCTCCTTTTAAGTTCCATCTTGTTCTGAGGATTTAAAAGAACAGAAATGAAAATAAAATTGAAATTTGTATATATATACACAATAATATCGATTGGTGGTATAACACAATACAACAACGACAACAAATGTTTCAATCAGATAATTTAAAAGTTACATTTATTTTGATAAAAATATTTATGATGATTTAATTTAAAAAAAAAAACTGTAATAATTTAATTGTATCAATTTTAGTTTTCTTTTTTTTTTTTTTTTTTGAAATATAATAAAATAAACGTATACAGAAATATCAAGATTTAATACTCAACCGATTTAATAATATTTGATTGTTTGATAGTACAGTTTCAAATATATATTCAAAAAAAAATAAGTTTAATTTTGTAAGTATTAAAATATGTGTAGGAATGGATGACGAGGAAAGAAATAAAGCAAGAAATGAATATACATAATTACATACCCTTTTCTTAGAAACTTTAGAACGTAAGAAACCGTGTATGACAGGCGTGTACAGTTTTATATCTCCTATTTTGTATTTATTCGGGCCAGTAATCCAGGAGACAATAACGCCGATTAAAATCGCTGTAAGAAATCCCACCCACGTGTACCATAAATAGGACATTCGATATAAAAAGAATGGTTGCTCTCTGTAAAATTTCATCAAGTATACGATTTTTCGTGAATTAATTACAAAACAAAGAAAAAAAGACGATAAAAATATAAACATAACTTTTACATATGCATATACGTAAAATTATACAGGGTGTTTTGTAACTTGTGATACATGCGATGATTCTGCATGAAAAAATTAATATTAATCGAAAAAATGTTGGAGAATAGAATTTGTTTTCGAGAAAAATAAATTAAAAAACATTTGTTTTTAAATACACGCGCTGAATTTAATTCAATTTCAGTTCGAATAATGTGTTCGAACATGTTTATAAAACATTGTCGGATTTATTACTTATCGAACAAGAATTTTAGTTTTCATAGTTGCAAGTTTAGTCAATAACGACGACCACCAGTTACAGGACACCATGTACAATATATTAGCTTGCATTTTCGTGTCTAATGTAATTAATCGTTAATGACCTGACTGCATTTTCAACGATAACCGTCACATTTGCTGCTGTAATTTTCAACGTGTCGATACATCCATCCACGGAAACTGGTTTTTCCGCGAAGATTATTTTACCATTAGAAATGGCAGCTTGGGTACCAAATGATATCCAAGCAACTAGATTTAAACTGATTATACCACCTATTAATGCACCCTGTTCAAATAAAATGAATAATCAATAGTTATATTAAATGAATTATTAGATTGTTATATATAGTAAAATTAGTTTCGATTATATATAATAAATATTCGATATATTTTTAAATACACACATACACACATACATACACACATCTTCTATGTGAAAATGTTATTTAAATTTACTATTTTCTATTAACACGCGTGTGAATAGAAAAAATAAACGCGATAACATGATAATCGACAAAATATTAGTGATAATTTTATTAAAAATGAATTTCTAAAAATGAAGTATAAAATAACTTGTGTGTTAAGAATTTAAAAATATATTTTTTTTCTTGGTGGAGAGAGAAGGATAGGTATAATCGCGATAATAATAAAAATATGAAACAAAATTTAATCGAATTTTTTGTCGATCGTATGTGCTCTCGTACAAATTTCGAAGAATTTGCGTAATTTAATAGAGAGAAAAAGAGAGAGAGAGAGAGACAGAAAGAGAGAGAGAAAAAAAAAGAAAGAAAAGTGTAAGATTCAATTTAAAATGAAATGTCCGAATATTTCTATGACTCTAACTGTATCTACAGGTTTCGAGTTGGGGAGCTTCGACAAATGGTGCAAGGACTATTAGCATTTCAAATCGAATGAAAGCTCAGCAGAGAAAAGGGATTCTATAAATTCCGACGAAGCAGCGGCTTTAATGCATTTGCCTTAAAGAACAAAAAAAAAGAGAGAGAGATAGAAATAAAGATGAGATAGTAGACACGCATAATTCGATGTTAATAATGGTGATGGGTTTGGTGGGGGTGTTTGGTAAAGATCATTTCGTTCGATGATCATTAACATTGTATAGCTTTGCACGAAATTTTCTTCGTTTTTATTATTATTTAAATCAAAAATTCATAAAATTGATTAACCTTTTTTTAATATATAATGTTGCGCGATAGTCGAGAGAGATCGAATTGAAATGAAAATGAAAATTCATCAAAAGAGGTATGTCACTATTAAACGATTGGTAATAACGTAATTATTAATTGACAATTTGAACAATTAAATATTATAACAAATGTTCAATGATATAATATGATAAATGAACAATTTATTTTAATCGACAATTACCGTAGAATTGGCAAATGGAAAAAACATGCCCAACGTGAAAATTCCTAAAAGTGGACCAGCTGTTATACCCGATAAACTTTTACCAGCCTGTAAACATAAAAAAGATTATTTGTTTATTTTCTTTTTTTTATTTTCTTTTTAATTGCAATGTAAAATGATTCGATACAATTCGAACGTTATTGTGTTAATATCGTTTTAATTAATTACCTGAATCAAGGTGGTAAGTTTTTCAACTAAGAAAACCAATCCAACGCAAATGATACCAATAACAATGACTATTAATTTCATTATTCTACTAGCACCAACGTTAGATATTGGTTTTCTCAAGCAGGGTTTTATTATATCTTCGTAAATAACGCCGGACATTGAATTCAAACCAGTTGACATTGTGCTATATAAAAGAATTTTCATTAAATAATTATTATAATTATTTTTTTTTTTGTAAACATGATTTTTAATGTGTTTGAATAATAATTCAATGTAAAATACTCTGTATTAATATATATATATTCTTTTATTTTTCCTTTTTTTTTCTTTTTCTATTATTTTTTACCTGAGAGCAGCACTGAAAACTCCAGAAACGAATAGACCAGGTAAACCAGGTATCGATCGTGCTATCTCCATCACAAAGTATGGCAACAACTGATCGGATTTCCGTATTTGCTGAAATACGAGATACTTTTTCGATTTTTACTCCTCTGATTACGAGTTTAAAGGAAAAGAAACGATACTGATACCGATCAATGAGAAATTTGATCGGAACGATGAATCTACGTAATTTGGATTATTTCTTTTGCTTCAATAATAAAAATAATAATAATAATAAATTAATGTCCCTTATTTAAAACCATTTGAGTGCTATGGACGCATATATGCGTTTGGTAAAAGTTGATACGCGTGTTGTTTATCAATGTGAATGTAAAATAATGTAATATTTTTGTTATATATTGTCAGATGAAAGAAAAATTCTAATTATTAAATATAATTTATTAATATTAACATATCTGTGGTCACATTATAATAATAAATTATTGTATTCGTAGAAAACACTTTAGTTAAAAATGTATTCAACACTCAAAGGGTTAATAGAAAATAAATAAAAACGAGAATAACGGGACACGAAACATTATAGTATTACAAAAACTCGATTTTCCATCCATTATACAACGAACACAAACGATCTTTAATGTTTTTAAATGAGATTACATCATACGTAGCCCGCGTGTAAAGTAACATTAACGTTAACGTAATTATATTTTCTAACAAGTATTAGAGATAGAACACAAGTAATATTACTCGCTTAAAGTATGGAAATGTAAACGTAGTTTAAGTTTGAAATGATGTTTCCCAAACATGTTTCTACCCTTACCTTCGTTGATATGGGATCACACTTGTAGAATGCTGCGAAAATAACGATTCCGGTGTAGCAGCATAAAGAAACAATTGTTACTATACCAACAGCCATTATCATAATTGTTCTAAGAAAGAAACAAAAATAATAAGTAGGGGAGGGGGTAGATGTGATAAATAGATCACGAATTTTTCAATATTGCACGCATAATGCACGGATTAAATGAACCCTTTAACCTACCACTACGGGCATAGCCCGTAGTATAATAATCGGGTCAGATATAAATATTAGCGACGGGACCTATTAAAATTATAAATATTTATGGTAAAAATATGTATTATATAATAAATATAATAAAAAAATTAAATATATATAATAAAAATAAATATAAATAAATTATATTAATATAAATATAATTAAATAAATATAAATAAAATAAAATATAAAAAAATGTTCGAACGCGTAAATAATAATAATCGTAGGTTAAGGTGGTTAACGTGTATTAAATATCTATTGGAAATATTAAAACGTTAAAACAATATTAAATTGCAATAGGATTGTGTTAATTAACTCACATATTGGATTTTTTCAAATTGGGCATTGCCAGACACCTTTGCACCATTGCTTGATTAACCGAACAAGTGGCCAGCCAATTCAGGTAATTACCAACAACGACGGTCCAGAAAGTATGCCTCACAGTAGGATCCGGGTCCATGCTATAGGTAATGGAAAGAAGAAGAAGCGACTACGGAAAAATCATTGCGTATCGTAAATCGAATTTGTAGGCTAATTTTTTTTGTAATTATAACACGTGAACCCCCCTCCCCCCCCCAACAAAAAAAATATCACAATTGATTGTTCCCAACAGGACAATCATATTCAACAGAAGAAGGTTTTAAAGGAAGCTAAGGGACAACAAACGATTTTCTTTTTCCTTTTTCTATTTTTTTTTTCTCATCATCAATTAATTATTTAACATATTATCTTACTTGAAAAATTCTATTCTTCCAGTTTCAAAGTTTCTTCTCCAAACTTCATAGACACTACCTACTTTATTGGTACCCAATACCGCAACAGTAATCACGCTACCGAACATAACCATTATTTGAATTGTATCCGTCCAGACAACAGCCTTGAGACCACCCTAAATAATTAACATTTCTATGTAATATTTAATCCTACATTTATCTTTTATTGTTTTTTCATTTAAAAATTATACCGACGAGTGTATTACATGTAATTGGGATATGGATTATAATTTTGTTTTCATAGGAATGCATCGGATGTTAAAATTGTACAAAACAAAATTCGCATTTACTCGATATCGTTGTTTTGTTAAACACATAAACACACGATTTATTTTCCAATTAACATAAGTAAATAATTAAATTATAATCCAATTCAATTATTGAATAATAAATCTCGTATAGATTTGTTATTCAATTTATTTATCATGTATTGTATATATATATATGAATTATATATTAGAGTTAAATGATAAATTTAATAAAAGAAAACAATAAAAAATTACCAATGTAGTGTAGAAAATGCAGACAATGCTGACCAAAAGTGCTATCGTGTGAAGATTAATGTCGGTTACTTGATTGAACGCTAGCGCCGGTACGTATATCACCAATGGTATGTAAAGTAGCTACAAGTAAGTACGCGAATCTATTACTTATCTTTTACTGGATAAGAATTTATCCAGTCAGTAGGTTAGAATAATTTACCATTTTTATAATGAATATGATCGATCCCATGAGCCTGACCATACGATTGAATCTTAATTCCAGATACTGTAAGAAGAACAAAACAAAAAAATTCGGATCGAAAAATAAATTCAACCGATCTCGATGAATAATTCATCATTCTGTTTTTTTTTTTTTCAATAACGTTTTATTATAGGGGCCAATATTATAAGAGAAAAAAATTGAAATAAAATAAGAGAAAAAATCCTAATATTATAGGAGAACAAAATAAAAAGAAGGAAATTGTACCTCGTAGGAGGAGGTAATTTGAAGTCCGTAAAAAACTGGCAAATAAACTATGGCCATTGTAAGGGAAACGAAGAAATCAGCAATAATGATACTCCACAATTGTGTCCCGTAAACGTACATCTCTGCGGGTAATCCGAGCATCGAAATACCGGAAATGTAACTGGAAAAAGTATAACATTATTCGTTTATAAGTTTCTATTGAATCTTTTGACAAATCATGATTCGATTTTTTTCTAAGGTTTGCTATTTATTATTTTGTTACAGAGAGAGAAAGTTTTAACGAAATGTATCCTTTTTACTATCCAAAAATAAAAAAGAAAAAAGAAGCATTAAAAATTCGTTCAACGAGTAATATAACTCAGATTAGCATAATTGTTAGTTAATGACTTTTGCTTGAATACATAGATAGATATTATCTATCCTTATTTGAATGCAAGAGAGATGCCATAAGAGTATTAATAATTACAATCTTACTGGTAGTTAACCTTGACAGTCAATTGAGACGAATGTCGTCGTTTTATGCGCCCTAAACTTCCGGTTAACATAGTATTTCAAATGACTGGTTTCAATTTGTTAAGAAATAATCTTAGATCATTATAGGTTGACATATTTCAACCTTTTTCTATTTCTCTTTTCTTTTAAATATTTAAACATTTTTTTTTATCTATTGTATATGAATTTATATTGAAATCTTTCGTGTAGATTTAAAATAAATCATTCAAAGGGTAGAGAAATATATAATTAAATAATTAATATATAATGAAACATGTGTGTTTATATATATGTATATATAAATCGGTATGAAGATTTTTAAAGAATCAAACGGGAACATCTGCAACGTCGATTCGATCGAGACGACGAAGTTTCTGATGTTTCGAAACGTTGATTGATAGTTTTACAGCAGGAAATGAAAAGATACGTTGGAAAGATTTTCTTTTTTTTTTTTTTCCGATTAAAAAGTAAATTACTTCTCTCGAGTTTTTATTTAACGATGAAAGAACGATGTTTATAGGAAATACGTTCTATCTACCTTTAACTAGACTATGATCGAAACATTTTTATAATGAAAAAAGAAGGTAAATATGATATTAAGAATTTTACCTGACGAATATATATATGGAACATGTGTGTGTAAGTCAAAATAAATATGTTCGTAAGTTATGTATCTCATGTTTCGAGAAAATTTCAAGGATCACATATTGAACGTTTAAATGACTTCCATGTAATTATTGAAATAACAAATATTATATATATAATTTAGCAACGAAGTGTTCATTATAAAGTAAAAAAATAAAATATAAATATATATTTAAAAAAATACATAAACATATATAATTTAGCAACGAAGTTCATAATATTATGAAGTAAAAAAATAAAATATAAATATATATTTAAAAATTATATATAAATTTAGCAACAAAGTGTTCATTATAAAGTAAAAAAATAAAATATAAATATGTATTTAAAAATTATATATTAATTTAGCAACGAAGTGTTTCATTATAAAGTAAAAAAATAAAATATAAATATGTATTTAAAAATTATATATTAATTTAGCAACAAAGTGTTTATTATGAAGTAAAAAAATAAAATATAAATATATATTTAAAAATTATATATTAATTTAGCAACGAAGTATTCATTATGAAGTAAAAAAAAATAAAATATAAAAATATATATTTAAAAATTATATATAAATTTAGCAACAAAGTGTTCATTATGAAGTAAAAAAAATCAAATAATATACAATAAAATAGTACCTTGCTATGAGTGACATGCTTATCGGAAAAATAGACATGTTTTGACTGCCAACGAGGTATTCTCTAACAGCATCAGGATTCTGTCGTGACATATAACCTTGATAAACACCAACTAATGCAGATACACCTAGCATCCCGATGAAAACGATGCTATCGACCAGATCGAATGTTCTTCGTTCCATCGAACCATCCATATCGTTGTTTCAATCTTTACCAAACGTTCTCCAAACATTCACTAAATTATTTAACGATTCTTATATCAAACAAATTAATTTTTTAAACAATTCAACATAACACAAGGTATATACATATACATATACATATATATATATATATATATACATAAAAAAATTATTATTCTTTTTTTTTATAAACGAAAAATATTAATTTCAGGTTGTGATTCTCGGGTGTCTCCTGTCCAGTGTTTCGACTCGTTTGAAAACAAGTGTCTCGTTTAATCGAAGAAGACAGAAGAGGAGGAAAAGGATGAGGGGGGTTGGAGAGGGGTGGGTGGGAGGAAAGAGGAGAGGCTCAACAGCACAGAACAATTCGAGAGAAGGCAATTGAATAATTGCGAATTCTACTACCGCCGTTTCTATTCCATCTCCATTTCTACCACCATCACCACCACCACCACCATTACCACCACCACCATCACTACTTCATTCTCCTCCTCTTCCTGATCATCATCATCACCATCATCATCATTATCATCATCATTATGATCATCGTCACGATCATTCCCACCTCTTTTTCCTTTTCTTTCTCGTACTCCTGCCCCCGTCCGAATTTCTTTTAAAACTCATGCACCCGTGGGACGTGTGTATAATACTCACACGCACACGCAACGTCCGCAATTGTTTCAAATTGTCGACGTTGTTGGTCTCTTTCGCGTTCTCATTTTTTAAAAAAGAAAAGAAGTAAAAAAAAAGAAACATGATTGTTATTACACCTCGCGAATTTGGACTTTTATTTAAACAACTTCCCTTTCTTCTTCTACGATCATAACCTTCTACTTCTCACTTTTTTTCTTTTTTTTTCTTTTTTTGATTTCTCCTGTTTCTCTTTACTTTTTAAAATTCAACTCTCGTTTACCCTTTTTGTTAAAGTGTGAGAGAGAGAGAGAGATAGAAGTAGAATGGAATGGGATCGGGATTGGAGGAGGGTGGTGTATGGACAATTTGATACAATGTGTGTATTATATTTACCTACGTTGATCTACCAACTCGCTCGAATTGTCACTCATCATCCGGAAGAACAATCACCGGGACTACTGTCTGCATCGTTAACTCCCAGAATAGATTTATATTCGTGCTCTTTTACTCGCGTATCCTATACTACTACTACTACTATTACTACTTCTGCTTCATCGTTATACGATTTGATTTTATTGACAATATACATTTATTATTATTATTATTATTATTATTATTATTAATATTATTAGTTTTTTCTTATTTCAATCTCTGACACTAGATTTTATATACGAATGTTTTAGTTTAATATTTTTTAAAAACTTATAAATACATTGTTTTGTAAAATATTTTTTATACTAAAAGAGTGAATAGATTTTAATGAAACTTATATTAAATTAAAGTACACTCTTTTGTCTACGCGTAGAATACTTAGTAGAGTTATAAAAATCAAATGTAAAGTGCAGAAAATGTCTGTGAATCCAATGCTGTAAAGTGTGCATCTTTGAAAATTTATTTGAAAAGTTTTGGTAAATATTTTTTATACTTTTAGCAAACAGATTTTAATAATTTTTATATTAAATTAAAGTGCACTCTTTTGTCTACACGTAAAGTACCTTTTCGCGTTATAAAACAATCTGCAAAGCTTCAGAAAATGTCAGAGAAAGCAATGCTGTAAGTCGTGCATCTTCGCAATTTCTTTGAAAAGTTTCGGCAAATATTTCTTATACTTTTCGCAAATAGATTTTAATAAAACTTATATTAAATTAAAGTGCACTCTTTTATCTACACGTAGAGTACAAATTTGAGTTATAAATCAATTCGGAAAGGTTCATAAAATAGCAAAGAATGCGATGCTGCATTTTTTTTCCTACTTTGCCGTTTCTTTGAAAAGTTTCGGCAAATATTTTTTATACTTATTGCAAATAGATTTTAATGAAACTTATATTAAATTAAAGTGCACTCTTTTATCTACACGTAGAGTACAAATTTGTGTTATAAATCAATTTGCAAAGGTTCAAAAAATGGCAAAGAAAAGAGAAATGCCTAAAACCAGGCATTGTTAACATTGCCGGCCTAGGTTCCAAACCACCCCCGGCAATGTTAACAATGCCGGTTATTCACATTGCCTAATTCGCCAACTTTTCTTTGCCATTTTTTGAACCTTTGCAAATTGATTTATAACACAAATTTGTACTCTACGTGTAGAGAAAAGAGTGCACTTTAATTTAATATAAGTTTCATTAAAATCTATTTGCAATAAGTATAAATAATATTTGCCGAAACTTTTCAAAGAAACGGCAAAGTAGGAAAAAAAATGCAGCATCGCATTCTTTGCAATTTTATGAACCTTTCCAAATTGATTTATAACTCAAATTTGTACTCTACGTGTAGATAAAAGAGTGCACTTTAATTTAATATAAGTTTCATTAAAATATATTTGCAAAAAGTATAAAAAATATTTGCCGAAACTTTTCAAAGAAATTGCGAAGATGCATGACTTACAGCATTGCATTCTCTGACATTTTCTGAACCTTTGCAGATTGTTTTATAACGCGAAAAGATACTCTACGTGTAGACAAAAGAGTGCACTTTAATTTAATATAAGTTTCATTAAAATCTATTTGCGAAAAGTATTAAAAATATTCACCGAAACTTTTCAAAGAAATTGCAAAGATGCACAATCTACAGCATTGCATTCTCTGACATTTTCTGAACCTTTGCAGATTATTTTATTTTGCGAAAAGATACTCAACGTGTAGATAAAAGAGTGCACTTTAATTTAATATAAGTTTCATTAAAATCCATTTGCGAAAAGTATTAAAAATATTTACCAGAACTTTTCAAAGAAATTGCAAAGATGCACAATCTACAGCATTGCAGTCTCTTACATTTTCTAAACTTTACATGCTAAATTTGTAACTCGATATAGTATTCTACGTGTAGGCAAAAGAGTGTACTTTAATTTAATATAAGTTTCATTAAAATCTATTC
>JACGWG010000022.1:2359591-2386934 GCA_023678865.1 Polistes exclamans | reverse complement strand
ATATATATATATATATATATATATATATATATATATATATATATATACTATACGATAGGGTGATCCCACGTATGTGTACAATGTACATACACCCACACGTTAGAAACGCTTCCAACAAAACAAGGGCTTCGAGTCGTGCTAACTCGAGTAAACTGAATCAAAGTATCATCATCATCATCATTATCATAGTCATCGTGGGTAGAATGTAGTCATCCATTCTCATCGGGAAGGAAAATTTACATGCTGCCTTTTCATTAAAAAACACACCCACACATTCGAGAATAATATTTATATGCGCGTCGTCATTCATAACAAATAATACATTTCAAAAAGTTATTTCAAACAATAGAAATGATATGTGCAATCATTTGTCTTTTTATTTTCTCCCCCTTATTTATATTTTTTTTTTATTCCGAGTCATACTCGGAATCAACTGCATACAATTTTTATTCTTTACTTTCTTCAAACGCATCATCCATTTATCTTATCAACAGTGGTCTGAACTTGCTCGACATTAAACGATCTAAAATGAAACCCTAATAATTCAATACGATTAGATGTAATTTAATATAAATAATAATATATTCGTGCGCTTTTTTTAATTGAATATTTTCCAAAGTATATATTTTTTTACAAAAACAATCCAATTACGTAATTTCAAAGTCAAGTTTCAATACAATAAATTCACAAAATTGTTTGCTAAACCCTAATAATGTAATATAAAAAAAATAAAAAAAATATATATATATGAACAATATTAAATAAACGATATTATTATGAGACTGAAAAAGGCGGAAGTAAAACGCGTTGTTCGAAAAACAAATGGTTAAATGTTAGTTTAAACTCCTTCCGTTTTTCTCTTTTACGTATGTGCGTGAATGCATGCGTGCATCATGCGTGTAAAGTAGATGTGTAGTATGTTTGTGTATAAGTGTAACAAGAACGTGCGCGCGCGCGCGCGACCTCACACGCGCGTGTATGTGAGAAAGAGAGAGAGAGAGAGAGAGAGAGAGAAGAGGTCAGAGACAACGTCGCGTCGTTGCTCGCAGTGATCGTCGCGACGCCGTGTAGACGGCAACCCGTTCTACCTCCGTGAAATCTGTTCTTACTCTCCCGTCTGTCTGTCCACTTATTTTTTTCCTTTTACTACTTTTAATTTATCCATTTGTAATTATTCTTACCTATATTCCTCTCTCTCTCTCTCATATAAATTTAATTTTGTTTATTTATTATCTTCGATATCACACAATTTATTTTCAATAACTTTTGTTACGATTGTTATTATTATATATTTATTTATATTTGCAATTGAGCACAGATCGATATTAAATAGAAAAGAAAATTGATAGAAGAGATAGAAAAAAAAACCCCATAAGTAATTGGAAAAAAAAAAAATATATATATATATATATCGAATTTGTTTTTCTCATTTTTGCGTTTTCTATCTTGGTTTTTTATTTTTTCCTTACCACTTTGTTTTTGAGTCTCTCACACACATTTTCCCTTAAGATTTTAATTTGATTTCACAAATGTTTTTCTAATGGATTGAACTTGTTGAAAACAAGTTAGAAAATGCTGGCCAAGGGATCTCGTCACTTGACGTTGTTGCGAATTTGAGAAAGATCATTCTCTCGTTGGATATAAAAGTGCGTACAAAATTATTCCATATTAAATTATTCTTATTATTATTATTATTATTACTTTATTTCTTATTTAAGAAAATGTAATGGTACTTTACGAGGATTAGTTGGCAGAGTTTACGCGAGACACGTGACTTCATTTACGTTCTCCAAACTTTACTTTACTTTACTTTACTCGTATTTCTAAATTTTCCTCTCTCTCTCTCTCATTCTATCTTTTTCTCAATCATGTTTTATGATGATAGGAACCTAAAGGAGTTATCATCGAGAGTTAGAGTTATTACTTTTTTCGTAACAGGTGGAGGGAGGAGAAAAGGGGGTAACGTAAAAGGTGAGAAATATAATACATTCGGATAGGATACGATAACAACAATGATATATTCAAAATGATTCGTCCAATTGGACGATATCAGTTTCGATGTCAGTCAATATTGTTTTAACGTTTGCCAATATCGGTCAAACTGATGGTCTATTGTTTCGAGTATAGTTCGAAATTAGACCTACCATAGGGGGAAGGGGGGAATTACTGATCTATATACACATATGTATTTCGGAATGGTCTAATTATTTATCGATCGTTTAGAAAATCACTGGTTTGCAAGATAATATTTATCGTGTATTCATTTTATTTTAATTCGAATTGATTATTATTATTATTATTATTATTAATGTTAATATTAATTAATGTTAATGTTAATATAATATTAGTAGTAACTTAGTAATATTATTATTATTATTATTATGGAGAAAAATTAACAAATTAATAAATTTGTTTTATATAAAAATATATGTTTGTTTCTTTTTCTTTTTTTTTTTTCATTCGACAAATGTAAAAAAGAACAAAAAACATAATAAGTAAAAAAAATAACAAATTAATTATTCCAATAGTTTCTTTTTTTGTGTGTCGTGACAATTGTAAACGTTGAATAATAAATAAAGAAACTCGAGTATAAAAAACAAATGTTAACATTTATAATTATATATACGAGAATGTGTATATTATATTATATTTAAAATAATAAAGTCAAAAGCAACGTGATTATTTTGAGAAAAGCTCGTGGTAGTGTATAAAACATTGGAGTAAAGCTCTTTGCATATCCTTGAAACAAGAATCGTTACTGGAAACTTTATAAACGAACGGAAGGAAATGCGCATAAGTTTATTCAAAGGAAGGAAGGAATGAAGGAATGAATGAATGAATGAATGAATGAATTATCAACGAATAACTGAAGTGAAAGAAAAATTAAGAAAAAGAGAAAGAGTGATAAGATATAGCATTAACGAAATCGAATCTTATGATACGCGTGTCTTGGTATTAAATTTCAACTGGATGATTGAAACTGTTATAAGTTTGTCTGATGGTGAAGGTATAGGATTATCTAGTGATTAATCTTCATCTAGAAAATACGATATTGAGTTGGTGTGTGGTAGATTTGATAATAGAAATGAAATTTTAATAGTTTTACAAAAACAGAAGGTTGTATGACTATGCTATTAAAATGTATGAATAATTTAAGATTTTAAAATAAAATTTCATTAATTCTATTAATAATAATATAATATAATATGTTATATACTAATTAATAATAAATAATAATCTAATAATTTTGAAAATATACATTATCCAATTTGATTCATATATATTAATGTATATAAATATATATATTTTATATAGTAAAATAATAAAATAAAATAAAAAAAAAAATATATATATTTGTTTTTATAATAATAATATTATTATAAAATTAAATATTTATAATAATAATATATATTAATAATAATATAATAATATTTATAATAATAATATATTAATAATAAATAATAATCTAATAATTTTGAAAATATACATTATTCAATTTGATTCATATATATTTTATATAGTAAAATAATAAAATAAAAAAAAATAAATACAGTAAAAAAACAAATATATATATATATATATATATTTTTTTTTTATACTAATTTCATTCTTCTCACAATTGTCGCTTTTTTCTAATCGATTCGTTTTTTTTTAATTACGATTCTTTATGCAGAAATTTTTATCTTTATTTATTTTATATTTTTTTTTTATTCCTTTTAGCAGTATTCGTGAAACAACTTAGTAGGACCTTATTAGGATTGAATAGTTTTCCTTAAGTCTTTTCCTCGTCTTTCATCGACATCGAAATTTCTTTCTTACGAAGTGGTCGGAAAGATTTTCTCTAGGAAAAGCGTCTTCCGAGTAAAAGAGAAAGCAAATATTTGCTGAAAATCGTGAAAAATGGTCTTTCAATTCGATTCGATTCGATCCGATTCGATTCGATTGAAATCTTTTTTTCTTTTTTTTTAAAATAAAGTACTTGGAAAAAATCTAAGTAAACATTTCAGATTTAGTTTCCGTTTCTTTATTCGAATTTTTATATTTTTATTATTATTATTATTTACATATATAAATACTTACATACACATACATATCTCAATTTTGTATTATCAGAAATATATTATTATTATCACGTATGTGTATAGTTATTAAATTTGTTGAATATTTTACAATATGCAAATTACAAAGTAAACAAAAAATAAGAATAGAAACTCTATGAATGTGTAATAATATATTTTTCTTTTATAAATTAGCTTTTGTGTGTATACTATCCAACGTTTAATCCTTTTGAATAGTCTTTTATTAATTTTAAAACATTAAAAAGCTTGATATTCTGACAAGAAGTAAAAAAGGAAAAGAAAAGAAAAGAAAAGAAAAGAAAAGAAAAGAAAAGAAAAGGAAGATGACGAAGAAAGGATTAAAAAAAGTATAGAGAAATTGAGAACAATAGAAAACACATTGCTGGTATTACTCTCTATGCTTTTGCGAATTTTTTTTTTTGTTCTCTTTCCTTTTTTTCCATAGAAAATATCATTGTTTGTTTTTTCTTTTCTATTTTTCTTTTTTTTTTTTTTTTCCACAAAAGATCTTCCAAAGGTTTCCGTATAAACTCTTATGGGAATTTAAACGGAGAATAAGAGTATCTAAGATATTTTTTACATTTGTAAGCATTTATATTTTTTTTCCTCAAAAATATCTTTCCATGAGAAGATTTTTCAATTCTATGGAAATACAATAATTGCCTTGTTATTTTATTTTCCAAAGGGAGATTAATTATTTCTTTTATTATTTAACACACATTTCAAACGATTAATAAAAACTTGACGCAATTTATTCGAGTTAATTAGTCTGTATCCATCTTTTTCAATTATTATTATTATTATAAGAAAAGAGTTCATTATTATGTTGCTTTAATGTCATAGCCTTTCTTCTTCTTCTTCTTCTTACTTTTCTTCTTGCGATTGTCAAAAACACTTCTTACAATTAGAAACAGTTTGTCATTGTCAAATGAACATTTTGTTTGAATATGAAATAGCAAGGGAAAAACAAAGCATAGAAGAAAGTAAAGGGTTGGAAAGGGTTGGTGATGATGGTGGTAATGGTGTACAAACAAGTAGAACGTGAGGCGTCAGTTTGCAAAATACAACACACGTTTTTTTTTATAGTCTGACGAGTGATTACGTGATTAATTAATTTATGACCCCCATAACGAGTTTAACCGTATATCATTCTGGCCTAGAAATAATAGTTTAACGTTTTGCAAATGCATCTCTGATATTCTAACTGCTAGTTCAGTAATTTTCGACAAGATTGAATAGGTATATATGTGTGTATGTGTGTGTATATATATACGTACGATCGGCCTGACGAGTTTTTGGCTGACTTGTACTACTGCAGACATTATGGTATCATGCCAAAATACCTAATGATTACTTTTTTTTATCTTTTACCCTATATATTCCTAACTTTTTTTTCTTCTTTTTTTAAACACTCAATTTATAACGATCATTTAAATTTTCGATCGATTATTTATTCAAGAATTCAAATTAGTTCATAAATGTTTCAAAACAGTATTACGATTAATTATTATTTTAAAGTCAATCAATTATAATCGCTATAACCAGGAAGAAAGAACACCATAAATATTAATCTACAAATGTTAGACATTACAAGAAAGAGACAAATGGAAAGCATGAAATTCATAAAAATCTCGTAGATAAATAATCAGAATGTTAATAATCACGTTAAAACAAATAAAAATGATATTAGAATAGAGAAAAATATGGCCAAATCAAAAAAACATCGTGCAAAAATAGGGATTTATTTTTTTTTTTATTTTTGTGTGTGTGTGTGTTCTCGAACGAGAAACCTTCTCGCGAAAAGAATTCCTATCGAAATACGATTCGCCTTTCAAAGTCACGGCCGATCGGAAAACTCTTATTCCATTTCAAAGGAAATTCTGGTTGTCGTAAAAGAAAGAGAGAAAGAGAGAGAGAGAGGGAAATAAAAAAGAAAAGAAAGAAAATAGAGTAAGAGAAGGTCCATTACGTTATTCCGTTCACAAGAGAGAAAACTCGTTTCATATTCCATCGATATGGTGTCTTTCATCTCGGTTACGTTTCGGAACTTCGAACACGGAAATCATCTTTGAGTAATGTACCCTTTTTCTTTTTTTTATTATTATTTTTTATTATTCTCAGGAAATAAACGACGTTGAACTATTTTAGTAGTAGTAATAGTAGAAGATGAAGAAGAAAAACACGTCGAATATTCAACAACGTGACTTTACTTACACGTACTTACACGTACTTATACTTATACGAACGAAAAAGATACGTGTACCATGTACATACACATATACATAAACGCAACTTATATCTACTTATCTTAAAATTTATTCTCTCCTCGTGTTTCTTTCGAAAAATATATTTTCTTGGAATATATATACATATATATATATATATATATATACATATATATATATATATATATATATATATATATATATACATATATGTGTTCGTTTGAAAAAATTTATTGGTTTGTACTAGTTACGTGTGTAATAGTAATAGTAGTAGTAGTAGTAGTAGTAGTAGTAGTAGTAGTAGTAGTAGTAGTAGTAGTAGTAGTAGTAGTAGTAGTAGTAGTAGTAGTAGTAGTAGTAGTAGTAGTAGTAGTAGTAGTAATAGTAGTAGTAGTCGTCTCAGTGGTAAGCCACGAGAAGATGGTTTGTGATGGAACGCGTATAAAGATGAATGCTTGGTACTTCTATTGAAAAATTCTCAAGAAAGGAAGGAACGAGTAGTATAAGAAATAACCTGACGATATCGGTCTAGGTATGTAATATATATATATATAGATAGTAGTAGTCTTTTGTTCGATTATTCGAATTTTCTAGAAGCTTTATCGAAGAATTGACCTCTCGATCTTATTAGAATTATTTCGATGATATCCTTGTGTGTGTGTAAATTTTTAATCAAATTAAAACATAACAAAGAAAAAAAAAAATAAGATTTTTACTTAATCAACCTATTGAACTATCAATTTTTTAATGTAACATATATAACACCTATCCACCATATATAATACATATATGTAGTATAAATTTTTATTAATATATAATAATTAATAAATATATATATAAATATATTAAATTGGCAATTAAGTTACTGTCGTATTTGAAAATGTTAATACAAGGGAATATATATTATTGATTCATTTTTATTGAAAAAAATAAACTGTTTTTTTTTTTAAATCTTATAAAAAATGTCGGAAACTGAGTTGCCAATCTGATGCCATAAAAGAAATAGTTGTTTTTTTTTGCTCGATGGTCAAAGAACTAATTGAAAAATGTTATTTCTTTTTTCCTAAGAGGATAAATTATATTATTATTTATCTTCGGTTTTATCTTTTTTTCATTCTCTTTCTTACCTTATATATTTCGTGTTTCATTTATACGATGCATAATAAAGTTCGCATTAACGAAATACTTTACGATCGAAAAGAAATTGCAAAAGTTTTTCGTATTGGTATCGTTGTTCAAATATATAAATATAATATATGTATGTGTGTGTGTGTTTGTATTTGTATGTGTAAAGCCATGATAAGCCGCTTATGTCCTATCGTGGTGCAGGAATCATAACAGCCCTCAAAAATGTTTCTTCGTTGCGTGTTTAAGCCCCGTTGAAAATTCTTTTCTCTCTCTTTCCTTCTCTATTTCTTTTTTCTTCACTTTTTTTTTTTTTTCTCTAAATTCTTCTCATCGTCTATATCTTTCAGACTGTTTAAAAAGTTTGGTTTTTTTTTGTTGTTGTTTTAAACAACTAGAGACGATCAAAACTTTCTCCCTATTTTTCTTTATTCTATTTTACGATACTTTTAGTTTAAATCCTGAAAATCTTTTTCTTTTATTCGTAAGAAAAATACAAACTACTACTACTACTACTACTACTACTACTACTACTACTATCTATATATTTTTCTATCGTTTTTCTTTTTTCTATTTCCTTTATTTTTCCCCTCATTTTATTTTCTTCTCTTTCTCTCTCTCTTTCTCTTTGATATTTTCTAAGAGTATACGTGGGGGAAGGGGGAGTTAAGGGGAAAAATTTCGAAGCGTTTTCTATCGATCGGTATTGTTTAGTTTTACGTTATCCTGAAAATCCGATAATTTCAAAGTGTTCTCTCTCTCTCTCTCTCTCTCTCTCTCTCTCTCTCTCTCTTTCTCTCTCTCTCTCTACGTACAAGCTATTACATAATCGTTGCAAAATTGTATATCTACAAATATGTATTATATATACAGGATGTCTCAAAAGTTTTTATATCAAATTTAAATAATTAAAAATTGTTTTTTCTTTTTGTTTTAATCGAGAGTAACATCATCGCGTGATTATTAATTTTCTTAACAACATTAATTGAAAATTCCTAATTCGATACGACGAAGAAATCAAATGATTGCGATTCTATGTAAAAAAATATCAAAACATTTATATATCCGTCTGTTCAATCTTTAATAATTATTTTTATTAGAACTATATCTCGAATGGATATTCTTTAATAAAATCTTTTTTCTTTTTTATCAGATAACAAAATATTTTCTTTATATCTATCCATTTAATTCTCATATATATATATATATATATATATATATATATATATATTATTATTAATATTATTATTTTTATATTGATTATATTCATTTGCTTTGTAGGTAAATTCAAATTTTTGAAAAATCCTGTATACACGTACGACGCACGTATACTTATACTTATATATATATTTATAATTTTTTTTTTTTCTTTTTTCCCAACCCCCACACACACATACGTTATGCAATAAAAACCGTAACGACGTTCGTTCGTTCGTTTTTAATTCGACCGAAAGGATTGAAATTCAGCAGGCATTGTTATATATTAAATCGTTCCTCGACAGTTTGAGATAAAATGGAATCGAGTTTTATATCGAAACACGAGTCTGATATACGTATACATACATATATATATATATATATATATAAGTGTGTGTGTGTGTATGCGTAACATGGTGGAAAAATGCAACCAACCATCTGGGTACGATTCATTTACATCCTCGTTTGCGTGATATCCTTTGCAACAAACGCTAACGAACTGTTTCTCTATGAGTGGGAGGGGTGAGGGAGGGTGTGAGGGGAATTTGAAACATAAAGAAAAAAACATTTAACAAAATATATGTTGTCAATGAAATAGCTTTACAAAAGAATACAAATGACTTTACAAACGTATGAAATACGCGGTTTCACACCTACTGGTTTGGTCAATTTTTTTCTTGTTCTATCAAAAATAAATAATTGTTTTATTTTATTTTATTTTATTTATTTCTTTTTTTTTTTTTTCGAAACATCAATCACACGAGAAAAATTCGATTACTTTCTAACGAATGTTATTTTGTTGTTGTTGTTGTTGTTGTTCAATTCCATTCGCGTTTGATTTTCAAAAGCAAAGCTTGAATGTTCATTTGAGATTGAATTGCTATTTCATTATCGAAGTTATCTCTGACATCGTTTTATATAATACATTTTTATTGAGATTTAAATAATAAAACATACATCGCGATTTGAACATTTCAATATTTTCAAACTACTGTTTCATATCTCGAATACATTTATATATGTTCGTAATTAAGAATTTGTTGTTAAAAATTAACAAAATTAAAAAAGAAAAATATAAGAATTTGACGAAAAAGATAGAACAAGAAATGAATGTTCGTAATTAAGAATTTGTTGTTAAAAATTAACAAAATTAAAAAAGAAAAATAGAAGAATTTGACGAAAAAGATAGAACAAGAAATGAATGTTCGTAATTAAGAATTTGTTGTTAAAAATTAACAAAATTAAAAAAGAAAAATAGAAGAATTTGACTAAAAAGATAGAACAAGAAAAGAAAAGAAAAGAATGTTCGTAATTAAGAATTTGTTGTTAAAAATTAACAAAAATAAAAAGAAAAACAATAGAATTTGACGAAAAAGATAGAACAAGAAAAGAAAAGAATGTTCGTAATTAAGATTTTGTTGTTAAAAATTAACAAAATAAAAAAAAAAAACAGAAGAATTTGACGAAAAAGATAGAACAAGAAAAGAATGTTCGTAATTAAGAATTTGTTGTTAAAAATTAACAAAATTAAAAAAGAAAAATAGAAGAATTTGACGAAAAAGATAGAACAAGAAAAGAAAAGAATGTTCGTAATTAAGAATTTGTTGTTAAAAATTAACAAAATTAAAAAAAGAAAAATAGAAGAATTTGACGAAAAAGATGGAATAAGAAAAGAAAAGAGAAAAAAAAAAAGAAAAGAAAGGATAGAGAGAAGTTTTCAAGTCGTCGCAATAATCCTGATTGTTCGTTTTCTCGATGTCCTTACAGGACTGAATTTCCATCGGGAAATTAATTGTTCTATCCGTGGAACGTCGTTCGTAAGTAAATAAAGGACAAAGAGGAAAATCGGACGATTTCGATGAACGGTTTTCGCGTAAATCATTACTACGTTTGTTCTTTTTCCCTTTGATTTTTTTCTTCTATATTCTCCCCCACCCTTTACCACCCTTTACCACCCTTACTCCTCCCATACCACCTCTTACTTACCTACCTCCACCACCGTCACAGAAAAATCCGACAACCGTAAATCGTAACTCGATTTTTCGAAAAATTTTTCCACGAATCATCGACGGTGTATACTTAACATTTTTTATGCAATAGTCACACAATTATCGGAAAATTATTTTCCGCATGGTCGGGGATCCGTAAAATATTTGACTTTTCATTTTTGTTTCTTTTTTTCAATGTAAATTACGAGAACGTTCCTTTTTTTTTTGGGTGTTCTTTGTTAATTTTTTCTTTAACTTCCTCCCCCCTCCTTCATCCCCCCCCCCGGTACATTTAAAAAAGAAAAAAGCACGAGCTGACGAGTTCGAGTATTATGGCCGCATATATGCGTCCAACGAAAACAATCCGCGTGGATTATGGACCGTTCATCAATTTTTTCGACTTTTCTTCGCTCGAAATTCGTTTCCCTTTATTTTATCAAAATAGTTAAACATTAATAGAGAAATTTGTTTCATCCTTCTGGTGATTGCAATCGTCAGGCGAGTTTTGCATTCGAAGGTTTAAACAAATGACAAAGAATCGATACTCAAAGGGAAAACATTTTGAACGTAAACGAAATAAAAATGATCTGACAGATGACGTATAACTTGTATAATGAAAAATTAATTTTAGCAAAAAATATAATAAATAGAAATATTAGTTAATAAAAGAAAGAATATAATAATTAGTGTTATATAAATGAAAGAGAGAAAAATTAGCTTAATAAAATAATAAATAAAAATATTATTTAATAAAAGAAAGAATATATAATAATTAATTATATTATAATGTGAAAGAAAAATTAGTTTAATAAAATAATAAAAAGAAACATTAGTTAATAAAAGAAAGAATATAATAATTAATTATATAAATGAAAGAGAGAAAAATTAGCTTAAAAAAATAATAAATAGAAAATATTAGTAAATAAAAGAAAGAATATATAATAATTAATTATATTATAATGTGAAAGAAAAATTAGCTTAATAAAATAATAAATAGAAACATTAGTTAAATAAAAGAAAGATTATAATAATTAGTTATATAAATGAAAGAGAGAAAAATTAGCTTAATAAAATAATAAATAAAAATATTATTTAATAAAAGAAAGAATATATAATAATTAATTATATTATAATGTGAAAGAAAAATTAGTTTAATAAAATAATAAAAAGAAACATTAGTTAATAAAAGAAAGAATATAATAATTAATTATATAAATGAAAGAGAAAAAAATTAGCTTAACAAAATAATAAATAGAACTATTAGTTAATAAAAGAAGAAATAAGGGATGTTACGATATATTATTTCGATCTTCTACATAAAAACATGCTATTTAGTTTTACTTTTACGTTCAAGAAGAGAAACAGATAAAGAAGAAAGAGTAGGAAGAATGGGTTGATGGGGTGGTGGGCGGATACTTTTATGTTAGAATTGAGAAGAAAAAAGTAAAAAAAGATATGGACGAGTCCTTGGCTTACAAGGAACTCCTAACGATTATGCGAACGAATGGCATTCACGTTTGCAAATAACTTGAGAACCTCTTTAAGATGTCTCTTACTGTTCTCGTAATACCCTTTGTTTTGTGGAGAGCATCTAAGAAAGTTGGGTTCAGTCGAGTCTCGAAGTTAAGGGTCTTCTTAAGGGTATCGAAAAGCTTCTATCGAGAACCCGCAGGAGTCTTCGAATGTGTCCTATCTTATCTGATTCAATTTAAGAATTACGAGTGGGGTCTTACCTTCGTTAACTTTAACTTGTGATACAAAATTTGTCGTTGATATCAAAATTTATATTATATACGAATATATCTCAACGAGTTTATTAATAATAAATTTATATAATATTAACATCTTTTTCTTCTTCCTCATTTTATTAAGACTTTGTCCTGTTATAATAGTTTTTTTTTTATTGCTATTTCTAGAAACGATTTATATTATAATATAATATATTAACGTAACAATAAATATTTCTATTACGATCAATAGTGTTTTATTTGAATTATTCGAATTTTGTATTTAACCCTTTGACTGTTAAGAATGCATACAGTTACTAGTGTGGATTATTAACGGATATATATGTGTTTGTTAATATAAATGTAAAATAATGTAATGTTGGTTTGCGTATTGATTATTATTGTTTCGAATTTTTGTCACTAATGAAAATTATCTAATATTAATAATATTAATTAAGGGAAATAGTCGAATTAATAAACTATACCGTTTCCAAAAAACACTTTAACTAAAAGTATTCAACACTCAAAGGGTTAATCTTATTGGTTTTATTCGAATAATTCACATTTTTGATAACGTTAGAAATGAAAATAATAATATCTGTAATAAATTAGATAACTTCTACGTACTTTAATTATTAATGATGATTTAAAAGGATTTTAATTGACGAATAAATAAATGATGAAAGTATATGAAAGTCATCGTCAGTAACGATATAAATTCAACGATGATACCAAGCTAACAAGAAACGTAACCTCGTTGAGGAGGAAACATCAACCTGAAGAGACCCTCTCGAGTTCCTTAATTAGCAAGTTAATCTAGTTGCGTCAAAGTTATGTGGTGTTTCGTTAACACACGGGGAAATTTATTTTACTTATTATTAAAATAGATTGAAAAAAAAGAAAAGAAAAGAAAATAATAAAATAATAAAATAATCATCGAATTTCTAACGTGTTTAACTTTATCATCGATGATCGATCTTTTTTATCATTTCTATCAAAAAAGCAAAGAAGAAGAAGATGAAGAAGAAACAAAAAAAAGCAGCAATGTATATCCATGATCGATCGCGTGGACATTGGAAAGTTTGTTTGAAAAAAAAAAAAAGAAAAAAAAAATGTAATAATCGATCGGTGTCGCATTTGTTTCAGATAATGACGCGCCCTTTGACTTTCCTGTTCTTGGTATCCTGTTTTACCTTCGTCAACGCTCGTACGTATTTGAACGTGTCAGGTGATATTCTTTTAGGTGCCCTATTTCCAATCCACGGTAAGGGTATCTCAGGTGAAAATTGCGGAAAAATTAGGGTTAGTATGATCAAATGTGATCAAAAAAAAAAAAATAAATATAAAATAAAAAAATTACAAAAAATGATCAGAAGGAAAATTTTGAAGACACAAAAAAAAAGGAAAAAGAATTAAACAACTCGATATCCATTTATTCGTTTGATCCAAGCTCGAGGATGGAATTCAACCATTGGAAGCAATGCTTTACACGCTTCAACAAATCAATCAGGATCCTAACATTCTACCGGGTGTTCGTCTTGGTGCTGTGGCATTTGATAGCTGCGACAATCCCAATTATGCGCTCGAACAAGCCTTGAATTTCGTCAAAGGTACAATATCATTCTTTGAATTTTTATTCATCAAATAAATCTTCGTGAATTGTTCATTGTTTAAATTTTTTTAATTTCATTTTTGTTCTTGTTGTTGTTGTTTGTAATCTTCTTATCTTATCTTATATTTTATCTTTATTAATTGAATTATTCTTTCTATTGTTATTATTATAGGATTCATCGCTCACTCGAATGAATTTCACGTTCAAGAATACGAGTGTAGAGATAAAAGCGTACCAAAGTTTTCGAAGGGTGGATTCGACAAAATTGTTGCTGTGTTGGCAGACCAGTCGAGCTCGGTCACCATACAGGTAACTTGAATAACCTACTATTATCCTTTGAACTTTGTCCTTTCGTATGGGATCAACTTTGTTAAACGAAAGGCCATAGGTGACTCTTTACCAAATGAAATTTATTTACGAACCAAATATTCGTTAATTTTCCTAATCGAGTTTTAGAGATGAATAATTTATACACACTTTGAATATTAAACAAGAAGAAGAAGAAGAAGAAGATGATGATGATGAAGTTATCTTGAACATTTATCGAAATTATGAAATTACGAAAATCGCGTGTGTGTGTGTGTGCTTATTTTTTAAATCATTCATAAATCTGATGAAATAAATAAGAGATCAAATAAAGAAAATAAAGTTGGATCTTTTATATATATATGGAATAAAAAAGAAAAAAATATTGTTGTTATCTTTTTCAGGTGGCCTCCATGTTGAAATTGTTTTCAGTACCACAAGTATCGTATATGGCAACGTCACCAACACTCAGTAATAAAAAAATGTTCCCACACTTTTTCCGTACTATACCAAGTGACCTAAATCAAGCACACGCTATGTTGGAAATTCTCAAGTAAGTTTTTTAAAGAAAAAAAAAAAAGAAAAAAGAAACGATCCAACGAAATGGAATATTTAATAATATCGTTGTATTTGTTCTTTTTCTTCTCTTTTTCAAAAATTGAATTTTATTCATTTAGTAAAAATATTAAAATGATTTTACTTTGATCGAAGGAAATTCGAGTGGACGTACGTTTCGGTGGTTTATTCGGATACAGAGTATGGTAATCATGGTTACGAAACACTGATTTTTCTTGCTAGCTATTATAACATTTGCTTTAGTGCACCACAAAGGATTGACAAGGAACACTTTAAAGTTGAGGATTATGACGATGTTATTCGTACGATTGCCAGTAAAACTGATGTTAGAGGTATGCAAATTTGTTACAACACTTATCACCATACTAATATTTTTTTATCAATATTAACACAAATTATATAACGAATAATATTACTCTATAAATATTAATTCAATATTTCTCTCAGTTGTTGTACTTTTTGCGGAAAAATCAACGACCCTTTGCGTATTGGAAGCAGCAAAACGATTAGGTGTTGGTACAAGATTCGTTTGGATTGGTAGTGATTCCTGGTCTAGTTCGAATCATCGAGATTTTGCTGATCTTGATTCAAGTCGTATGGATCAAGAAATGGCAGTCTTGGAAGGTGCTTTAGTTGTCCAACCACTTTCAAGACAATTGTCAGGTTTCGATAAATATTTCACCAGTTTGACATTGGAACACGAGAAAATAAATCCATGGTTTAATGAATTTTGGCGAGAATATCATCGTTGTGGAAATAATGAAACTCAGGTATATCAAATATTTTTGTTTTTTATCATTTTTATAAAATCTCAATGAAACTTTAACATTGGTTTTTCTTTTTTTTTTTTTAGTATAACAACATTACAAACGAGGATTCATACGTTTCCTGTCTTGATTCTAATTTGAAAATAAATCGTTCGACTGGATACAAACAACAAAAGTTTTTACATTTCGTTAGGGATGCCATTTATTCCGTGGCTTATGGGCTTCACGATATGCAACAAGAAAAATGTGGAATAAATTATTCGGGAATTTGTCCTGAAATGAGACACATCGATGGGATTGATCTAACGAAATACATTCAAAATGTTTCTTTCAAAGGTATAATATATAATTCTAATTACACATTAATTATATATATTCTATTTAAAAATAATTAATTACGTTTTCAGATGACGCAGGAAATAAATTCCGATTTATGGATGGTACCGATGGTCCACCAAGATATTCTATTTTAAATTATCAGAAAAATGACGACGGAGCTTATCGATGGGTGGTAATTGGTAATTACACAGGTATGATACCGAATTGAATTGAAACAAATTTGGTAATGTTCATTGAAAACCAAAAAAAAAGAAAAAAGAAGAAGAAGAATAAAAGAAGAAAATAATGAATTGTTTTTGTTAATAGAAGACGACGACAGAACCCCATCATTGTATATAGAAACAAAACTTATGAAGTATCGAAATCAAACGGAAGGTGGTAGAATGAATTTTCCTAATTCAACCTGTTCAAAACCATGCGAATCAAATCAGGTGATTGTTCCTGAGAAACAGGATTATTGTTGTTGGAAGTGTCGAAAATGTGGACTTTATCAATACAAAGTGGATGAACACAGGTGTGAAGATTGTCCTGCAGGTACTCGACCAACAGAAGATGCCAAGCATTGTGATCCAATTCCAGAAGAGTATATTGATTATTATAATCCTTGGGCTATTGTTGCTATGGTGGTTGCTACTATTGGTCAGTTTTATTCAAATACAATCGATACAAATAAATTCAATGAAATTTCAAATTGAATCTCTCTCTCTCATTTCAACAACAATTAATATTATTTTTAGGTATAATATTAACCGTTTACGTATGGTTCGTATTTCGAATTTATGGTCAAACTCCAGTGATCAAAGCATCAGGTCGTGAATTGTCTTCCTTATTATTACTAAGTATCCTAGCTTCATTTCTAATGACTTTTGCCATAGTGGTCGAACCAAAAACTGAGACATGTGCTATCACCAGATTTGGTATTGGTTTTTGTTATACATTGTGTTATGCAGCTTTAGTGACCAAGACTAATAGGATACATAGAATATTTAATAATATTTCACACAGTCCACGTAAATCGAGGTAAAATTGTAATTAAAAACAAAATGTTTGTTATATCATACTTTTATAAGAATATTAATATTAATTTTCTAATTATTTCATCTAGATACACAAGTCCTAAATCTCAATTGTTAATAACGGGAATATTGATAATTCTTGAAATAATAGTTAATATTACGTGGCTAGTAACCGTACCACCGAGGGTAACACATATTTATCCAACGAGAGATACGAGATTGAGAATATGTCAAGGCCTCGATGATACATCGTATATGGTTAGCTTAATCTATCCTTTCGTACTTATAGGTAAGCCACAAAATTTCATATAATTTATAATATCAGTGAACAATAAATTTGTGTATAATGAAAATTCACATATAAAATATGTTAATTCCTATTCTATGAAAATAATAACATAAAATATATATTTTATCAACACAGTAATATGCACCATTTATGCTATAAAGACGAGAAAATGTCCAGAGGGTTTTAACGAGACCAAACATATAGCATTTACAAATTACACGACAATGGTTCTGTGGTTGGCATTCGTACCACTTTATCTTGTATCAAGCAGCAATGCAATAAGGGTTGTAACCTTGGCATTATCATTGTCCCTTAGTGGTTTAGTTCAACTTGCCTGTCTCTTCTTCCCTAAGATCTATATTGTACTGATAAAACCGGAGAAGAACACAAAGGAATTGGTTATGGCACAACATAGAAGTTCCTCTTATTTACCGACACCTGCAACCCCTGTCGTAGCATTAAACGGTAATCCATTTGTGTTTCATACCACGGAACAGAAACCATGACCCTTGGAATTGTCCGAAAACTCTGGCGAATGGTAGAATTCCAATTAACAATTCGAAACAATGAAGAAGCTTTTCAACCGTGCTTTAATTGAATAATAATAATAATAATAATCATACATATTTTAATATCATTTCTCTTTACTGGCGTTTTCTGTATACGTTTAAATAATTTTACGTAATATTAAACGCTTAAACGTAGCTCTTACAACTTATTTTTTAATGTTTTCTATTTTTTTTTTTATCGATACAAGTATCGTTTTATTATTTAAACAATTCATTGAAATATGCGTATTGTTGTTGGTAGTTTTAATCATCGATTGAATAAGCACCGCTGTTAATGTTCAAATTTGGATGACAGTCATTTTGGATATATATATATAAAAAAAAAAAAAAGAAGAACATTCAATTGACGAGATTTATTAAAACGCCTAAGAGAAATATTTTGATCCTTTAATTATAGGATTAAATAATAATAATAATAAAAGCATCGACTATACATATCGTTATAATTAAGGTAATACTTAGAGTGGTATAAATTTAATCGACAAAATATAATTAAACATCGTATGAACCACGAGTAATTATGAAATCTTTTTTAATTACATCAAACTTTTGAGCTACGTAATATCTGATTTATGATGATGAATCCGATAAGATGATAATGATAATACACATTATGCAATTAGACCAATCCGATTCTTTGGTTCCTGTGATCAGAGTGATACTATATTTACGATAACAATCTCAAACATATCGAACTTGATCTTGATCAACACACACACACACCATAGATATTTATTTAAATTCCTTCATTATGCGATTTATATATAAAATAGTTAATTAATTAATTAATTAACGCACAGTCCGATCATATATTACCGTAAGCAGTCAACTATTTTAAACAAAATGTTTCTAACCGATTATGAATAGAATGCATTGTCTAGATCAATGTTTCTCAATCTGTGATCTGCAGAACAAATATAATTGGTCATCAAAATATAATAATCTAATTTGTTTATATTTATTATAAATTTTTCTTACAATTTTTATTTTTTTTTTTTTCAATTTATCTTTAATACACAACGATTTTCTTTAATTTGATAGCAACTTTAAATTTATTACAATGTTCTGTATATTTGTTCGAAATTTCATTTGATTTGTGATAAGAAAATGATTGATTGGTCTGCAGCATGCAATGAAATGTCAGAGAAACACTTGTCTAGATATTTATTAATTAACTTTTACGAATTTAATAAAAAAGCACACACATGGGTATTATAAAATATATATATATATATATATATATATATATATATTATATATATATACACATATATACATGTATAGGTTTACATGCATATACATAAACCAACGAAACTAAAAAGACCAAAATTTGTATATATTATATATAATATACTAAATGGTTTATCAATACAAAAAATATTGACATTTAATCTTATTCTTAATTATAACAAAAAAAAAAATAAAAAAAAAAAAATTACGAAATGCATGCATACGATATAAATATTTATTTGAAATGTTTCTTCACAAAGATAATATATAATATATATTTATCATAATAATTTTTATGGGAGGATGGGGGGGGTAGAGGAGGGGGAAGAGAGGCTAGGGAATACTTAATAATAAAGACTCGTTATAATAACGTTAATCGAAGACACGATGGAATTAAAAATCTTTGTAACGTGATTCAAATACAAGGATAAATGCTATGATCAAAAAATGTAAGTACAATACAACAAACGAGGTCTCGAAACCTTGCGCTATATTGAAGATATATATAATAAATTTAACAAATAATATTATTAATAATATATCTAATAATAATAATAATAATAATAATAATTATTATTATAATAATAATTGTAATATAATGACAATATTCTTAATAATAATGATAATAATGATAATAATAATTACAGTAAACATTTGTAATATTATATCTAATCTGTACAACATATACAAAAAAAAAAAGAAAAAACAATATTTTTCGACACGTATTTATCATCTGTGATGCAATGTAGTGGTCGAATTATTTATCCTTAACAATTAAAGAAGAAGATCAACAATTGCAAGACACGAACATGAGTTTAGATTATTGTTTTTTTTTATTCTTTTTTTTTCTTTTTTACAAGAACAATTTTCTTCGAAATCGTGGAAAAAGTGAATAATCTTCACGAAACATCACAATGATCATCACGATTTTGTTTTGTTAATCGTTTATCCAAAAACTCATGGTTTCAAAATTCGATCAAATATCGATATCACGTAAGTACAAATTTATACAAAAAGTATAATGTTCGATCTGGACAAAATCCAATTCGATGGATAAATCACAAAGAGAAAAATAACTTGGCACTTATATTAACATTTCGTTTAAATATATTTAATGAAACAATTGATTATTATTCGTTCCATTGCTAAGACAAGATATATTGAAATTTAATTTTTTTTTCAATGAAAAGATTTCGAATGAATTATTTTCCATTAGATAGGAAAAAGAAGTAAATTTTTAGGGCATATATTGGCATGGAAGAAATATGATTTATAATATTTTCAATTTGGATATTCAATAATTAAGTAAAAAAAATTCGTCCTGTTTTGAACTTTCTCGGTTACGTGATGTTATAATCGGCATTTGATTTGTATTCAAATGTAACTAACATTAAAATTTAAGTTCGAGAAAAAATGTTCAAAGTTAAGTATATATATATATATGTTACTTTTAATTTTTTTTCTTATCAGATAATATTTCGCATGCAAATATTTGAGTCAAAGAATGTTCAAAACAATTTTTATGTTACATCTTACGATTAGTATTGGTGCAAAAAGTATTATATAGAATACTTTGCGTTAAAAAAACAACATTTGTAAAATTGAAAAAAGAAGAGAGAAAAGGTCACGAACTATTTATTCGGCCATTATCTAAGATTGTCGAACAATTCTTCAAAAAAAAGAAAAAAAACAAATGAATGATTAATCGGTAAATACTTTTTTTTCCCCCTTTTGTTTTTTCTTTCCAAAAGTAAAAATCTCATCTCACACACACACACACACACACACACGTCTAATCTACATATATTTAAATATTTCTTTAATTATTATTAATTAATTCGATCACATCACAAATACTTAAGTTTTTTCTCAAAAATCGTTTACAATATTAATCGATAATTATTTGTATATCCTAAATATTCGACGAGGTTTTATATTAATTTTCATTTTTACAACAACGGCGATTCTTAAGAATGTAGAACGTTCTTAAGTTTACAAATTAATCTAACAATCCTTCTATATATATATTTATTATTACTTTTTCTTTTTTTTCTTTTTTTGTTTAATTATTATTAAATCTATACGATATATGTGTGTGCTGTATCGTGTATTGCTCGTTTGTCACGCACAATTGGAATAATTAAATTAGGAATGTGATTTTAAACGTAGATCCAAAATTTTATCTAACCTTATCTACATTACTAACATTAAAATCTACTATACAACTTACGATTATTGCTCTTTCATATATAAACAATTTATAATAATACAGATTACTTATAGTACTATTTTAAAAAATATTCTATTAACATTTCAATACGCAAGACAATAAAAATAACTTATAAAAATATAGTAATACGATATGAAAAAAAAAAGAAAATAAACGATCAGATCAATGATCGCGTCAATCAATTCGAATTTTCTAAACATGAACTCGATAAAATGAAATAATACTAATCGATTTAAAAAGGATGCACAATTTAAATACTACAAAATGTACAGATATTTATAATAATATCATTTAATAAGATATAAGTCTATATAATTATAACGTAATTAATTAATTATACAGGGTGTCCTAAGAGTCATAATAAAACTACTTTTTTTAATCAAAGACAATTGAAATGACTGACGGTACTTATACTATTGAAAGAAAATTTTAATCGGTAATTCATATCCCATTCGCGAAATGGAATACAATTCAAATAATAATAAATCTAACAATTTTCTATTATTAAAAAAAAAAACGATTAATTGATTTTCACTTTGATATTTGTAAGATGACTCTCTCAGGATACCCAGTGTCTAGTATAAATTTAGTTGAAATAGGGGATTGATGGTAAAGTAATTAAAATATGATTTTCTTTAGCAGCTCGTTACCGAAGAAAATTACTTGGAAAAGTAGAAGAACGAAGTGCTTTTCAGCGATATTCATTCACTTTGTAACTCGTGAAAAGTATAAGGTAAGCGTTAACTTGTTTCACTCCAAGAGAATTTCTATTAAAACCTGGTAAAGAGTAATAGTAGTAGTAGGTAGTAGTAGTAGTAGTAGTAGTAGTAATAGAAGTACGGTCTTAACATAAACTTAAATAGTATTTTAGAATAGATTTTCGAAGGAACGGGATGATGAATTGTTGCTTAAGAAGAATTGAAAGGAAATGTGAACTTATAAATATATATATGTATATATATATATATTTTAATAAATATATATGTATAAGTATAGTAAGAGCTGCCAAGGGCAAAGTAATATCTTCGTTTCTGGAAGACTATGATCGTCATTTAAGACGATCAAATGATTCAAACTTCTTAAATCTAATTCTCGAAATATCAATGCGTGTACATGTGCGTTTTGTGTGTGTATGTGTATGCCTGTGCGTTTCTTTTTTTTGCGTAAATGCGTGAAATTCCTTTTTTTTTTATTTTTTTCATCTTAATCTCATTTTATTAAGTATCTAACACGGACGATGATGTCGTGAATAATAGCTTAATTTATTTTCTAAGGACGACAAAAAATTCTATGACAAAAACGAGAATAATTTTCGCGATTAGATTAGATTACAGGGACGTATTCATTTTAAGGCACATTGCGTATAAATTGGAGTAGGGGGTGGGTGGTGGTCTCGTATTTAAAACTTTTTTGTTCTCCTTAATAATAATAATAATAATAATATAAAAGTGTTTCTTTTTATATAGCCACAATTTTATCTGCTATTTTGATTTTATTATATCGAATGAAAATAATTACCCAATGAGAGAATAGTAATGATTAAAATAATATTGTAAAAAAAAAATTATTTATTAATATAATATATATTATTTTCTAGGGGGAAAATAATTCTCGTTTTTCTATAAAAAATCTCGTCGTCCTATGCAAAACGTGCACGCACGTTTGCTCTTAAGGCCTTTCATGGACGGAATGGCTGATAAGGATTCTTTCTTTTTTTTTTTTTTTTCTTCTTCAGAATGATTATTAAAAAAAAAAAGAAAAGCTATTGAAACGAAGTTTATCAAAGTAATATATCTATGTACTTAATGTTATTACGAAAATTAATTATCTTTAATATAATGTTAATTAATAATTAATTCGCGATTTATTTCTATTCAACGAGATTTACGCGAAGGTGTTTGCACTCCTCCGGCGCGATGACGTCACTTAAAAGGACGTCAAAAATGAATATAACATTAATTATTTAAGTCACACAGCCGCTCGGTTCGCTAACGCACGAAAAACGCGTTCGTCCGTTGCTTCTCCCTATTATATTATTTCTTATCATTTTGTCTTTTTTTTTTTTTTCGTTTTTTCTTTTCTTTTTTTTTCTTTTTCCTTTTAAACGCGTTAGAGTATAGCTTACGTTTTTATCTGTACATATACATTTTTTCTAAGCTTCGTAATACTTAAATGTGTATTTATTAAAAATTAAGAAGAAGAAAACTGAATGAAATGATTCACACGTGTCGATAATTACAACAATAGACTGCACCAGTCGAATAATTAAGAAATATTAATATCTTATGATTTATTTTTATAACAAATTATATTTTTAATGATATCAAATAAATCATAAAATATAATAAATATTATTTTTTGATCGACTCACACACATTAGGTCAGTTCACTTTCATAAATATTTTTTGTTTTTTTGTTTTTTAAGAAAATAGTATAGAAAAAAAGACACCGGTTTTTTTTTTAAACATCTAGTACCTACATCTTGTCTACTGTTATTTTTCTATGATTTATATATTGTGGAGAGAAGGAATAAATTAAAAAAAAAAAAGAAAGGTTAAATATATTCCATCGAGAAGTTTTCGATCGGTAATTATGCACTTGTGCATTTTGGTATTTTTGTTGTTTGTTAAAAAGTAACAGGAGGAGGATGAATATTTGTTTTTGTTTGAACGTAGATTGTTTCGAGATAATTAAAAGGAACTCTCGCGTTTGGTACGAAGCTGTGCAGCTTCAGGGCTCGGTGTCATGGCAGGATTATCGTAAGCGTAATCTAAAGTTGTATCTTCGCTAGGATGTCTCCTTGAAAGAGGCGTACTAGTTGTATTAGGTGTACTATTGCTGTTTGAATTATCCTCCGAGGAAGATACGGTTGCACTTATCGTCGGCATAGTCAATTTCAAATTATTTTGATTATTGTTCGGATTTTTTACGTTACCATTTTCTACATCATCCTGTACCTTGTTGTTGTTAGTCGCTTTCTGAAATTTCATCTGTTTTTTAATTAAAGTAATATATTTTTATAATATTAATTTTTTTATTTTTATTAATTATATTTTTTTTCATAGCTTAAATATTTATCTTTTCTATTTCTTTGTTTTTTTTTTTTTAATATTCAATTTTATTATTAGCTATTTGTAATGAAAATTTTTGTATTTAAAAAAGAAAAAGAAATATTTCTTTAAATATAATTTTACCAACCTTGACCCATTTTTTGGAGAACACGTTACGTATCGCGTTTCCAATTTTGTTGCATCGTACAAAAGTTTTGATTAGAAGAAAAACTATGACCATAATTGCCAAACACGTTAATGTTAATGTAACGCTTAACAAAATACGCAGCCTGTCGACTTCTCCTGAAAAATATTCAAACTGTTATTTATCCGTTCGACGCGATAACAAAAAAAAAATATTATTATTATATTTTTCTATTTGAAATTCGTAAGAGGGGAGATTATTTCAGTAAAAAAAGAAAGAAAAATGTAATAAAACACACGCGGAAGTAACAAATTTTCACCTACGAAATCAACGAACCGTTTGTTTTCTTTAGCGATTATAACGCAATTTCGCTTATTATTTTGATAAGAAATTTTACATTTCAAGACTTTCACGGAATATAAAATCTACCATGCGAGTCGGTCGTTTAAGTGAAAGCGATTTTTACTTAACTTTTAATATACATTGTTTTAAAAGGTATAATATAAATTAGATAATTAATGTTACCGGAAGAGAACGAAAACGAAAATGAAAACGAGAACACGTGACTCTAGCTTTCATTTGCATAAATAAAATCTAGCGGTTACTAAGAGAACTGGAATTAACAATTATGCTAATTTATTGATAATAAAATTTGTTGTCAGGTTATACTATAGTTCGATTATTAGAACGATTATTTAAGTTCAATTATTTGATCGATATTACGAATTTATGCATTTATTCGATTTGAATTATTTTCAATGATAAAAATCCATATATCAAATTAAATGTTCCTTTAATTATTTCCAATGACGAATGTTGTTGTAATTATTTTTTTTTTTAATGAATTTGTTGTTTCGTTAATCAAGAAAAATAATTGATTAAATTTCGAGAAGAAATTTGATTTCGATAAAATGTCGGCATCGAAGTCGTTGAAATCTCCACACTCGGACGAATCTTATTCGTTGTATTTTATTCGAAAGGTTTTAAGGATGACTCAACGACGAATTAGCATTCACCAGAGGTACAAACTTACCTCTGAGCTGATCGTACTGGTTCAGTTCCTCACGGAGGGCGTACTGATTTAATTCTTTACGGAGGGCGTACCGTTGATCATAAATATATTCTGAAAAGTAAATAAAATACATGACCAGAATTCATATTGCCCATATTTCGTTCTATTTTATTTGTTATTATTGACAAATATCAGTAATATCAGATTCATATATCGTCAATGTTCAATCAAAAGTTACTAATATTTATTCTAATATTCCGAATGAATTTGGTAGAAAGAATAATTGTAATAAACAAAAATACAAATTGTTATAATGCATATTCGATGGTGTTAACGATCGGTAAATTGCATTTTTCATTGCAATTATCAAACTTATCGTTCGTGTAATATTTAATTTCGTATCGAAGTATAAAATTAATCGTCGTTTATTATCGACCAACTCGGATTCTTGTTTCTTTTTTCTTCTTCTTTTTTTTTTTTATCATTCTGAACGTACAATTTATTATTAACGTCGACAAACGTGTTTATATGCGAAATAAATACGAAGTTAAGTAACGAATCAAAATCGATATCATTTAATTTACTTTACTTGGCATATTTTTCTATCGTTTTTTTTCTTGGATTTAAACATACGAAAAAAAGAAAAAAAAAATTCTTCATCCTATTATTATAGTATGATAATATAAACGTATAGATATAAAACGTGTATTTAACATTATCTGAACTTAGATAAAATATATGAAAAATATCAAAGAAAGGAATAAATGTACGATGAAGAAAATTAAACGATCAACCACGAGTGAAGTTATGTATCCCATTCCCCATAAGAAAGGATCTAACATTCTCGCCCTGTCACGTCCCTTGGTAAAGCATTATGATTGATCACCGAGTACCAAAAACGTTTATCTCGAAAGAAAAAGAAAACTCATACTGTAACTTGATTGGAAGAAAATCTATTCAGGTTTCCTACCTGCAATGTCATCCATAGAACAAGCACCATTAATGAGTAGAAAAATGATCGAAGATTCACAAGAAACGATTTTTCCAATGTTACGATACAACCAATAAAAATATGGAAATGGAAATAGGTTATCAACTTTTTAGAAAATAATCATTAAAATAAACAAAAAAATTATTTAATTGACTGAAATTAATTGAGACTCACAATTTCCATAGTTTTTCTGTTACGACACGACAGTTGCATATTAAATTAGATATAAGTAAGATAATAAAGGAACAAAGAAATGTTATGAACTTTTAAGCAAAAAGAAAGAAGAAATTGAGATTGAAACTTATTTGGGATTTCCACAATTTTTTTACATCAGACTCTTGAAGTTTAGTTGATCAAAGAATAAAGTATAAAGAAAAAATGGCGTCAGTTAGTTGAATGCGCAAGCGTCCGATGTTTAAACACATCCAGTTCGACTTTAAGTTGCTTCCTAGCAACCTGCTTGCAAACAAAACGTAGAGACGGTCGTTACCTTCTTCGAGTTACTTGGGTAAAAGGCATCGACCGGATCGACCAACCGTTCACTATGTTTCGCGTGAGGAACGCGATGACTATAACCAAGTGAAGACGAATGAGGAGGAGGAAGAAGAAGTAGAGAAATTACTCGGGAAAATCCTGATTTTCTATTCCTTCAAACATAATACTATTGTGTGTTGGAAAGTTCTATTGATTTATACAATACATTCAAGGATAACAAAAATACTAGACAAAATTTAATTGAAGTATTTTCAATATTTATAAACTTCAATTAAGAAAAATTTCATTATTTTATATTTTATTCAATAAATATATATTTATAATTATAAAAATATTATATTAAAATATTTATAATTATAAAAATATTATATTAAA
>JACGWG010000022.1:2340390-2355297 GCA_023678865.1 Polistes exclamans | reverse complement strand
AAAAAAAAAAAAGAAAATAAAATGACGGGTAGGAGAAAGAGAGAGAGAGAGAGAGAGGGAAAAAAATAAAAGGGTTGGAGAGTGATGAAGGGCAAGAGCGACGTGGGGGTCGGCTGCTAGGGGGGGGGGGCGAGTGGGGGGTTGAAAGAAAGATGAGGAAAAGGAAGAAGAGGAGAGAACGAGTACCGGGTACAATAGGGGGTGTTGACGCGTGAGCTACCACCACCACCCACCCTTCATCCACCCTCCACCATACAACCCCCTCTTTTTTTTTTTTATACTTCCACTACACATTCTCTTTCTCTCTCTCTCTTTTTTTTCCTCTTTCTTTCTTTCTTTCTCTTCGTCTCTTTTTCGTTCGTTCGTTCGTTCGTTGCTTCCTCCGCCATTTTTTTTTCCTTCTTTTTTGTTTTTTTTTATTTCGTCAGGACAGACTACGGCGGCGGGTGCATCGCATTGATTAAAATTCGCTGGTCGAAAGGTGACAAAGGACGGAGAACAAGAAGAGAGAGAGGGGGATGGGAACGAGAGGAGGGGGGGGGGGCTTGTAGGATCGAAGAGAGAGGAGAGTATTGGGGATGCTCACGAAAAAGAAGAAGAAAAAAAACACGAAAATTCGTTTCGATAAGCAAAAATTTCTGAATCACGGAGCCCCGTGGATGGATGGGGTCTTCTTTTCGAATCGATCGATTAAATCTAACGAAAAGAAGACAAAAAAATATAAAAATAAAAGAGTAAGATAAATAATATAGTACTAGGAGAATATGGTTTCCGATTAATTATGGTATTTAGTATTATTATCAAAAAAAAAAAAATAAAATTGAATGAAATAATGAAGTATTATTTATGAGACATTGACATCGGTCGTGGAAATAATTGCAAAAGAAATTGGTTAGATATTTTTTTAATATTTAAAATAAAACAAAAATATAATATATAATTTTTATATATTAGGAGAATATGGTTTCCGATTAATTATGGTATTTAGTATTATTATCAAAAAAAAAAAAAAAAAATTAAATGAAATAATGAAGTATTATTTATGAGACATTGAAATCGGTCGTGGAAATAATTGCAAAAGAAATTGGTTAGATATTTTTTTAATATTTAAAAAAAAACAAAAATATAATATATATATATAATTTTATAAAAGTTTATTCTTTTTTTCTTTTTTAATAAAAATGAATAATTAATCAATCAATAGTTAGTTAGTCTTCTTTGCTAAAGAATTTAATTGCCAATTTAATATTTATATATAAATAAAACCTTCGATCTTTTTGTAAATCATTATTATAACCTGAAAAGAAAAACAAAAAAAAAAAAATAAAGAAAATATAAAATAATAAAAAGAACACGTATATATAAGTGAGAATAGTAGTATTATATTATAATATAATACTTGAAGAAGAAATTGATGAAACGGCTACGTCAAATTGATTTCAATCGTATCGATATGTACTTTACATGCATCTTGTTACTATGTACTTCAATACGTTAGCAACTAAGAATGAGATAGTTATAGACAGATAAAAAAAAAGGGGGTTGGGTGAGAGGTGGGGGAGAAGGTGGGGGGATTGGTGAAGTAAGAAGCTAAGAAACGAAGGCGGTGCGCAGAATCCAAGCCAACTTCTGCACGAACTTTTTTTTTTATCTTTTTCTCTCTCTCTCTCTCTTTCTCTCTCTCATCCGATTATTGACATCGATCCACCTTTTAACTTGCTTAAATGGTCTTCGTTACGCGTAGATTAAATTGGTCGTTGGAGGGCAAAGGACGTGGGCCTCCTCCGTGGTTAAAATTACGTTCGTGGTAAGCCCATCTAACAATAAGTCTAACTCACGCGCACGCGCAAGCGTAAAAATCTAAACGATGATTAAAATTATCCTTCTACTTTGTTACTATATTATAGTGTTCGCTTCATTTTTGTTCGTTTAAAATATTTCTTTTTCTTTTCTTTTTTTCGCGTTAAGGAAAACAAAAAAATTCAAACAAATTTATACGTCAGAATTATCCTATAATTGTTTATTAATTATTTAATATAATAATTATTAATATATATAATATATAATATATAATATAATATATTATTAATATAATAATTTTAATATAATTCCATAATATTTATAAAAATATATTAAGTATATTAAATATATATTATTATTGTCTATATATATATATATATATTTTAATTTTAGATATCGTAATTCAATTGAAATCTATTTTACAATTTTAATACCATCTTATATCTTTCATAATTTGATAATTCTATAATATTTACAGAAAAATATATATATTACAAATATTACAATATATATATATATATATATTGTAATTTTAGATATTGTAATTCGATTAGAAACTATTTTACTATTTTGATATTATCCCTATACTTTCCATTTATTATTCATTATTATTCATTTATTATTCATTTAAGATAATAATAATAATTATAGATAATTCTAATAATTATACAAAATTATATTAAGTATATATATATTTTTAATTTTAGATATCGTAATTCGATTAGAAACTATTTAAAAATTTTGATACTATTCTATACTTCTAACTCTCTCTCTCTCTCTCTCTTCTCTTTTACTATTCATCTATTCTGTTTCGAAACGAGGGAATTCCTTTGGTGGCGCGTCCTTGGCCGTGGGAAAAAGCTGGCACGGTATCCTGGCTCGATCACCCTAACCAGGAAGTACCTTATTCGCTTGAATAATCTGCACCACGAAAGGTCGCATAGACTAGTAGAGAAACTTCAAATTATGGACAATATCGTATGGTGATAACTCGTTCACGAATATTATACATCCTTACACGAACACGAATACGAATACGAATACGAACACAAATACGCGTGATCTAAACGTAATCACGTAACTATAAGTATATATATATATAGGTGCATATGTAAATAGGTAAATGAAACAATACGTAATAGTATGTGTATGGTCAATAAAAAATAAGAAATTATTTTTTCAAATTATCCTCACGCTCGCTTAAACGATAGGATGTCAAAAATGTGTATTCGTTTTTTTTTTTATTGAAGTCCAATTCGTAAGGTAAATTTATACGTAAAATAAACGTAAATTTTGATACGAATTACGAATACACGTGAAGAAAGAGAGAGAAAATTATTTATATAAATTCTATTTAAATTACTCGTCAAACTTTTCCCCCTTCTTTTTTTTTTTCTTTTCATTTTTGCACGATTAAAAATTCATTTAATATTATAGTAACCCCCCTTTATTTTCTCTATTACTTTTACATTCGAGTATATAGAAAATTGATTTACCATCGATACAATTTCCATGATAAATAATAACAATTATATACATCATTGACGTATCCGATTAAAATTAATCTTGAAAACAGATTGAACAACAATTTTAAAAAGAGAATTCGGTCAGACGAGATGTTTGGGTCGGAGTTTGAAAAAAACAACAAATTGTGATTAATATAGTTAGTGGTATATTCTTATAAAGTAATTTTCCCCCTTAATAACGAAATAGAAATTAAATGAATCGTGTTCAAGAAAAAGAGGTGGAGGGGGGTGGTTGATGGTGATAGTGATGGTGGTGGTGATGGTGATAGGTGTTTGTTGCCGATAATCGAAAAGTAGTTTTCTTTTCTTTTCTTTTTTTTTTTTTTCGTTTAAAGTAGAAAATGAGGTGGAAGAGTAGGAGGAGGTGGGGGGGGGGAGGAGGGGGAGGACAGTCGAAGGTCACGGGATGAGGTGCGGCGATCGATCTAGCTCGTAGTAATCGGAGAAAATCATTAACCTCGCCTAGGAAGCGCCTAGACGCGGTAGTTACGGGGAAAGGTGGTGCTGGTGGTGGTGGTAATGGTGGTAGGGAATGGAAGGGAAGGGAGGGTCGTAGTTGTGAGGGCGGAAGTGAGTGTTAGAGAGAGAAAGAGAGAGAGGTAGCACCCCACGGACGGTTGTGGAGCAATTTCAACGGGATATTACGGTACCGAGCCGTGCTTGTTAACCGTTAACGCCGATCGTAAAAGCCATAGACGTAGATTCCATCTCGTAAAGCTGTATGAAAGAGAGAAGAAGAAGAAAAAAAACATATTCGAAGAGAGAGAGAGAGAGGGGTTTTGATTTATAAATGTGCATACTCGTGTGTCCTACCGATAATTAATGTGTATGTGAATTAAATTTCAAAGAAAATAATTGAAAAAAAAAAGATTTGTAAAATGAAACACAGTGTGTTGGAAACATTTATTTATTTAGGATTTTTTTTTTTTATAAGTTTGTATATATATATTTGTTTCATTATTTATATTAATTTTATTTTTCGATATTGTTTAATGGATTTATTTTCCCCCATATAATAGGTAATATATGAGTATAATGTTTTTTTTTTGGTATGTTTTTACTTTTATCTTTTTCTTTTTTCTTTTTCTCGCGGTGAATATAAACATTTAATTTATTTTTATATTCCGATTAATTAATATTCTATTAATAAATTAATATATATGTGATGATGATTTATTTTTGATATAATATTAAAATTATTTATATTGTAATATATAAATCATATGGAGGTGTTTGAAATGTGTAATATTAATCATAAATATTCATCAATACTTGTCACATAAATCATAGTATTTACAGTATTGCAATAGAATTTTTATGAACAGGTTTTAGGAATTTGTAAATTATAATGATGAGTTGGGTTTTTTTTTTTATAAAGAATAACAAAAGTCTTATTTTTTGTTTTGTTTTATATAAATAGGACAGCGAAAAAATAGAAAGTAAATTCATTTTTCGAATAATAATTAACATAGAACATATTCCCATTTAATTAAATGAATTATTATCATTTGTAACAAGATGAAACAAAAACAACAACAATAATAATAATAATAATAATAATACAAATTAATATAAATATTGATACGAACGATTAAAGAGAAAAGATTAATGGAAAGACATTAGAATAATATATCTCATGAAAGATTGAAAAGAGAATTTCTCGCGTGGTATGTGTTTCTCTGTTAAGAGAGTTGTGAGAGTAGAGTAGAAAGTAGATGATAAGTCGTGCCAATTCGCGTAAACTCTTCTCTTTGGCAGGGTTACAAAAATATGCGGGCGATCGTAAATTATGTAATAACTCTGTCCCGTAGAGTACCAGTACCAGTACCAGTACTACTACCATTACCATTATAACTATATCACTAGTATGAACAAAACACAGCAATAGAAACAGCAGCACGTGGAGGAACGTGTAAGAAGATAAAGTGGAAACATTAGATAAAATAGAAGTCTTCAAGAAGAGAAAAATAAAGTAGAATAAGAATAAGAAGATGAAAAAGATGAAGATGAAGACAGCAGCAACAACAGCACGTGGAGGAATGAGAATAAAGCTCAAGTATGAACACTAAATAAAATAGAATCTTCAATAAAGAGAAGATGAAGAAGAAACAGACAGCAATAGTAACAACACTAGCAACAATAACAAGAACAATAGCAACACTAGCACATGGAAGAACGAGAAAGAATGATAAAATTGAAAACAACTGGGATAAAGAAAAGTCTTCAAGAAAAAGAAGAAGAAGACAACAGCAACAGCAACAGAAACTGCAACAGTAAAACACATGGAAGAACGAGGAAGAAAATAGAATGGGAACACTAGATAAAGGAGAGTCTTCAAGAAAAAGAGAAGAAGATGAAGATGAAGATAAATAAAAAGAAAAAGATAGAAGTAAAAGCAACAGCAACACCCAACAGAGAAACACGTGGAGGAACGAGGAAGAAGAACGAGGAAGAAGATAGACTGGGAACACTAGATAAATGAGAGTGTTCAAGAAAGAGAAGAAGAAGAAGAAGTGGTAGAATAAAGTATAGAGAAAATGTGTATGTATGTGTGAGAGAAAGAAACAGAAAAAGATAGATAGAAAGAGAGAGAGAGAGAGAGAGAATCCGCTAAATGTGGAACGGAACTGTGGTCTCCGTCCAAGATGTCTAAGTGGGGGTTAAACGAAGTTGGATTCTAGCCAACCTGAGCTTGCATCGACGATATTTATGGCCGGCGCTAGAAGCCCCATATGATTAAGGTTTTCAAAGTTCCTATGCCACACGACCTAACCGAGCTGTGTTATAACTAAGAGACCAAGTAGAAGAAGGAAATCAAGAGAAATGGTCTTTTTCACAGAAAGCGAGTTACTGGCAAGGGGTGGAAATAGTGGGTGGGTGGGGAGTTGAGGGGAGAGGGGGTGAGGGAGTCCGGCTTGGAAAGTGAACGTGTAAAAGAAAATATAAGAAGGAAATAGCAAACCTAAGCGAGAAAGAATAAGATGGAGGAAAAGAAGGAACGATTTTTAAAATGGGTGAGGAAGAGAAGGAGGAGGAGGAGGAGGGAAAGGGGGGAGGATGATCGTTAAGAATTTATGGATTCGACGCGTGATTTATATCCTTTATCCAATTTTTTTTCTCCCCTTTTCTTTGACTTGACTTTTCTTTTTTCTTAAAGCAAAATAATTCACACGTGTGCTGTTAGATATTTTCTTTTTTTTGTTAATAGAAAAATAATTTTTCCATACTTTATTCTTTTTTGTACTTTATTGTAGTAACTATTGTAGAAAATTAGGTTTGTTTTTTTAAATTAATGATCCTTACTTCCATCTTACTTCATTTTGTCGTTCGTTTGTATAGTAATTTTATTAATTGATCCTTGTTTTTCGGTGGTTTTTTTTCACAAGTGTTCGTTTGACAAAATATCTGACACACCATGATTCATTTAGTCTTAAAAAAAAAAAAACCCCATCGGAAGACACGTTTTTGTTACACGTTGTTTAAAACTAATCGACGAGAAAAAAGAAAAAAACATATTCCATCCCAACTTTAATCCACTTTCGAGATTATGCAAATGCAAAAAAATTAGTAAATTACGATTCGAAGAGGTGATTTGTTTCTTCTTTTTTTTTTTTAAAATACCACCGGATGATATAAGATATTTTGAAGGAAAAGAAAAAAAAATTAAAGAATCCATCGAGGTTAAGTAATATCACGTCCGTTAGGATCAATCCGATTGAATTAAATGTATGGTGGTAGAATAATTTGGAAAGAATATTAAAAAAAAAAAACAACGAGTTTAACGATCTGCTGCTGTGTTTGGTGTATAATTAAAAAAAAAAAAAAAGAAGAAGAAGGAAAAAAAAAAGAGATATACTAATAAAAGATCGACGGGGAAGGGTTGAAAAAAAAAAAAATTGCAGTCGGAGTTGACGGATACTACTAACGCGATGGGTATTAGATTCGTGAGAAAAAGGGTGACACGTGTGACACAATAGGTGCGATAAAAGTTGTCAACGTCGTGACGAACGAAACGACGTGAAAAGGAAGAAGAAGGACCATCGTCCGGTTGATTTTGTAACAGTAGGAAGGACGAGGAGGAGAGAGAAAAGAAAGGGTGGGAGGGTGTTAGACAGGAACAACGTTTTCGGTGGAATTCTCGAATTCTGGTAACGTACGGGGTGGGGATGAAGGGAGGAGGAGGAAAAGTAGGAAGGGAAAATTGGAATTCTCGTCGCGTTTATTCTTTTTATTATTTTTTTTATTTTTTTCTCTTGTCGAGAAAAGGTTAACGCAATTGGTAACATGATTCCTCTTACGGTGGTCGCAGTAATATTTTTTTTGTCTACATTTTACCGTTGCAGAAATGATTAGCGGGAATGAAATTGAAGTTGAAAAAGAAAAGGGGAAAAAAATGTAAAGAAAGAAAGAAAGAATCGTGAAGAAGTCGTCACGTGCGTGGTACTCGTTCCTTCGATTGGTAATATTACATAACGTCAAAGCGATTACACAATCGTGATTACACGTTACGCAGGAAACACAATCGGAGTCCCCCAAAGCCCATAATCAGGAAGACCCACCCACCCACCGGTTTGCTAGTTTGCTTACTCACTCACTCATTCGCTTGCTTGCTTGCTTGCTTGCTTGGTTACTCATATGTATTCATGCATGCATCGGAAGACCGGTTGTTTGTTGGTGATCCTTGAAACGGTACGAAACTCGTCCCATGAAATACCCATATATCCTGAATCCTGTATATGTCTTGTAACCCTACAGGATAAGTTGAGCGTGAATTGTATAGGGTATGTATCAAGTTGCTCGGAAGGATTCATTATTGATTTATACATACAATATATTCGATATATGTATATATATATGTTTTTAAAAATGTGAACATTTAAATTAAAATATATATATAAATTTGATATTATTTGTAATAATATAATTAATAATAAATTAATAATAAATAAATATATTATTGTTCACAAACGCGTTAAAATTGAAAATTGGCACGAATTATTCGGACAAGTTTTAATACATTTAAAATTATTGTAAATTCCTTGTCTCATTCATCCATCCATCCATTCATTCATTCATTCATTCATCCATTCATTCGTTTGTTTATTCGTTCGAGAAATTGGCTTGAAATCAAATGACGAGGAACGAAAGATAAAGAAAGATGAAATAAAAAAGAAAAAAAGAAAATAAATAAAAAGAAAAGGTAATAATCAACGAGAGAGAATATGTTGCATGTATACGAAGAGACTGCAGCATGCGTGCAGTCAACAACAACGAAGCAAACTTACTATAGGCAATGCAACGCAATGCAACGCAATGCAACGCAATGCAAGGCAAGGCAGGATAGTTTTATACCGTCGACGTGTATTCACAGGAGTGAAGTAATTTAGGTTCGTTTAAGAGTCGACGAGGAGCAAATACGCGACAAGCTGCAACACAGCAATAGATGCAACACAGCAATAGATGCAACTGCAACAGCAGCAGCAGCAGCAGATGCGGCCCTCGCTCGTGAGCTCGTTAAATGCTCGTTAAACGATAAATTTTTATCTCCATGAAACCCTCCACTTCTTCCTCCTCCTCCACCACCACCACCTAACCCTACCCTACCCTACTCCACCCCCTTTTCTCCTCATTTAATTCTATTCTAATCATCATCGTAGTCTACATGTGGGTATCAAAATGTGATACCGAATGTTCCTTAAATTCTAAGAAAATTAAAATCATTATACAATTTCATTGCAAATTCAATCAATTTTTAATCTATTGATTGACAATAAGAGAGATTTTTAATATGTAAAATATATACAACAGGTGCACAACACACATTCTTGACAAAACGTAAATGAAATGTTTCTTAAGATTTTAATCTTGATAAAGAGTTAAAAAAAAAACTGCTACAATTTTGAAAAGAAAGTTTAGTATGACAAAAAATTAAAAATAATATATCGTAAATGTGCATAGAACAAAAAATTACAAGAATAGAAAAATATCCAAATGACAGAAATGAGAGAAAATTTATCAAGTAGAACTCAATCAACCGATAGTGAATAAATCTGTCTGTAGATGAAATGCACCTATATAACACGCATAATAAAGCACACCTTTTCTCTTTGATTATAAGCGTTGTACAGGAAAGTTGAAGATAGAGAAGGAGCGTAGGAAAGGGTGTGTGTATGTGTATGTGCGTGTGGTAGTAGTAGAAGTAGTAGAGTTCGGACGAACGAACGAAATCATGAACGAATAAGAGAGAAAGAGAGAGAGAGAGAGAGAGAGAAGAAAATCGTCAGGGTAGTGGTCGACGTAGAAGGGATAGAGAAGGGCGGTAGAAACGACGGGGCGGGGTGGGGGGGGGGAGGGGGAGGTTGTAGGGAACGAGAAGTCGTTCAATGTCAAGGTTACATGAGCGCACGCGCGCGCAGAACTGAGCGTGCGCGCGCTTGCAAACCAGAGAAAGATATATATATATATAAAGAAAGAGAGAGAGAGAGAGAGAGGTGAAAAAGGGGTAGAGAGATGGAAGAAATTGGAAAGGGATGCAGATATGAAAGGGGAGAGGATAGGGAGAGGGAAGGGGGAGAATAGAGGGAAGAAAAGGAAAGAGACTGGCTAGCCTTGGAGAGAATCCCACTTTAATGTAAGGGGTGAGGTGAGGTGAGGTAAGGTGAGGTGAGTTAAAGTGAGGGATGAGGTGGTTGGATTGGATGCATCATCTCTGGTGTTGTCTCGCAAACGTGTCTGCTGCCCATCGAGGATACGCACAATGTATAACCTCCTGCTACGAATAAGAGAAGAGAAGAGAGATGAAGAGGATTGAAGAGGTATGAGTGGTAGGAAGGAGGAGGAGGAGGGAGGAAGAAGAAGAAGAAGAAGAGGAAACCTTTTTTTTCTTTCTTTCTTTCTTTCTTCATGGTTTGCCCCCCCTTTATTCCCTGGTGTGGTTTCGGGATGCATAAGTTTCACGTTGTAATAATACTTGCCGATGAATGATAGATAGATACGCATGAAAGATCATTCTACGATCGGATATTATCTTTTACTCGTGTGTTCTTTTTTTTTTTTAATTTTTATTTTTATTTATTTGGAAGGTGTGTGGGGTGGAGGGGTTGGATATGGGGACGGGGTTTGTTTGAAACGATAGTAGTGTTGGTAGCTTTGAAGCTGCTTTTTTTTCATGTGGTAATAATACTTGCCGATGAATGATAGATAGATACGCATGAAAGATCATTCTACGATCGGATATTATCTTTTACTCGTGTGTTCTTTTTTTTTTAAATTTTTATTTTTATTTTTGAGGTGTTTGGGGTGGGGTTGGATATGGGGACGGGGTTTGTTTGAAACGATAGTAGTGTTGGTTCGTTTGAAACTGCTTTTTTTTTTTTTTAAATCGGTACGAAGCAATCGGAACGATTCATCATAGATTAGATAGTTTAGATTATTTTCTACGTGCTTAGGGATATACGTGTACGTGTAAGTGTGTTGGGTTGAGTTGGATTGTTGTTGTTGGTTGGTTGTGTGCAAGGATGCATACGTTTTTTTGTTTTTTTTTTTTTTACCTGCCGATGGGATACGCTTGAGAGATCATCGGATGAGACAGATAACATCTTGGTTTAGTTAACTATACTTATGTATCTCTCTTTCTATTTTTTTATCATTCTGCATTTTTTTTTCTTTTTCTTTTGATTTCTTTCGTTTATACAGTCAAATCGTTAGGTTCGAATCAACCGTACGGAGCAATCACGATGATTCATCGACGATTATTATATCCAATCTCTGTGTGAGTTGTAGTATTGTTATTATTATTATTATTATTATTATTATTATGTATCGATAAAACTCTAATTTCGTTATCGCATTCCCAGTTATTTATGTTCATGTTTATTTTTATTTTTATGTGAATGTAATATATTAGTGGAGATTAATGTATACGATTAAATGTCTCATTAAAATTTATATAATATATTTTATTTAATTAAAAATTAAATACATATATATTATAGTTGTGTACACATAAGAGAATTTTCTTCTATTAAAAGTGTAATTTTTACGACTTACTGTGCTCAATTAAGATAACTTAAATTGTTTTCTTTTTTTTTTATTATAGGAGTGTATATTTAAAAAACAATGAAGATTTTATTTAAATTATTATTTATCTTTTTTATATATTCATACATATAGAAAAAAAAAAGAATATATATATACTTTTCTATTAATGGATAATGAATAAATAAATTGTAAATTTTTTGTTGATTTCTTTTTTTTTCTATTAGATCCTATCATTCAATGAAAAATGAAATTTTAATTGGTAATCATTAATTATAATATATTCTCGTAGATGAATGACGTTTGAAAATATGTCACACACATACCAAGAGATAAAATAGAATAATAATAAAATGTATTAATAAACATTTTCTTCGAAGGATAATAATACAACACTTTTGATTATCGATTCATTATTAATAGAAAACTAAAAAAGTAAGAAACGTGTAAGTATAGAATAGAATAGAATAGAATAGTTGTTGTTGTGTGCAACTCGTTCTGTCGTTTACATTTTCGGTATAGTTCGGTACCTGCTGCCAGAACCAAGTTTTAACTCACTTTTCGTTAAGAAGAACATTTTCCCTTTAGAAGTTTTGTAGTTCAATTTAAGTTAAAATCTTGTTATAATACTCTAACGTCATATCGATGCGAGTACACGTTTTCTCACGCCACGCGAGATTTTCCTCTTGATACTTCAAATACTATCATATATATACACACACACATATACATATATATATAAATATATATTTCACATGAAAAATCGTCGTAACGATTTAAGAAAATAAATCGTATCTTTTATGAGAGAGAAAAGAAATAAAAAAAGAAGATAGAATAATGTCAATAAGAAATAATAATCTCAATAAATAATATAAATTGATTAATACAAATGATAATCTCAATGATTAGATTTTCAAAATTAAAAGTTAATTGATATTATTAAAAATCCTCTTTAGATTTAATAATTAAAATTTTTGTGTTTGTGTTAAAATATAATTAATATGTGAACAAGACTCGTAACACAATAATTAATATGCGAGCATTATTTTACATTAATATTAACAAACACGTATATACATATATATATATATATGTGCGTCCATAGTAATCAAAGGGTTAATCGTCTTGGAAAAAAATAAAGAGAAAAAATACGACAATTGTATTATAAAAATACACCCTTTCTTTTTTCTTACTTTTCTTTTTTGTATCCACAAATATCCATGATACTTATATAATATTATATTATTTTTATATATATTTTATATGTTCCCCATATATCTTATTATTTATTTATATCCACAATAAGAAAAATTATTTAATATAAACGTCTTAGAAAAAAATAAAATAAAATAAAAGATTTATAAAACCGTAGTGTCTTTGATAGAGATTAATTTTCCAAACTCTTTATTTCTTTCTTTCTACCTTTCTAATTCTTAAGGTTCCTAAACCCTTTCGCGCACGAAGTTTTCGAGCCTTTTAATTTCTATTCTTCTTATTTTCTGTCTGCAACTTTTGAGCCTTGGGCCAAACACGAAGAAAGGAAAGAGAGAAATTCGTTCAGCACACTAACATTGCTGCTGCTGCTGCTGTTGCTGTTTCTTTCTACGCGTTCACGATTACAGTCCTTCCTACCCCACCCCATCCCACCCCCTTCCACCTTTCCACCCTTCTTTCTCTCTCTTTTCAAGCTTCTTCACCCCCTCCTGTCTTAACCTTCCCCACCTCATTTCATCTCATCTCATCTCATCTCATCTCATCTCATTTCTTTCCTTCTCTTTACAAAATATTCTTTCTCTCTCGGCCAAGTTTTTACTGCTGGCAATGCACTTTCCAAAAGGGCGCCCGAGCCAGCCCTGTAGTACACGAATGAACCAACCAACGAAAGAAAGAAAGAAAGAAAGAAAGAACGAGGAGCTTGAGATGGCCACGTTTTACCATCGATAAAGAGGGTCGTAAAAGACGGGGCCGTGAGATTGACTCGGATGAGGAAAAGGAAAAGAAGAAGGGTAAGGGTAAGGGGAAACGGGAGGGGTGGAGATTGGGGGTGAAGGAAGACTACGATGATGATAAATACGATGGGAGACTATTTTTATGCGGTAAAAGATAAATCCTATCTTGAATTAACCAGAAAAAGTTAAATAATTAATATATATGTATGTGTACTCATAATTATGAAAGAGTGGTCTAAGTTAAAATTAAAAATAATTAAAATAAATAAATAAGTTTGTCAATTATTTTACATGAAATTATTTTTAATTAAATTCATTCAATGTAAATTGTCAAAAATTGAATCATTAGATAGTGTTTGTTGTTAGAATATTATAATTAAATTCATTTAGTGTTTAAATGTAATTCTTTAAATATCTTCAAACGAGAGATATATGAATTAGATCACTTTCATAATTATAGGCACATATATATAACATTTAATTATTTCTGTTATTTGTTAATAATATATAGAAAAATGTTATATACAAATAGATTAATTATATCACAGGGAAGTTGGACAATGTAACATAAATCAGAACATCATTTTTTGATCTTATTGAACGTTTCATCCCTTTTATATTGGGACTTCTTCAGCAACTATAAAATATACAATTACAATATAATCTCAAAAAAAAAACTTTGTATTTCATCTGTTTAATTATCAAAAATACTATTGTATTTTATTATTAAAATTGAGGATAATGTATGTCTTATTAATACATGGAAGACTCTGAACATTTAAAATCGAGGTATATAGTCTTGAATATTTATTTATTTAGTATTTTGATGAACTATATGTTTTTTTAAGGTTATATTGCAATTTTATATTTTATAGTTGCTGATCATGTTATTACATATATGTTATGAGTTATGATATGTTCAACGATCGAATGATCGATTTTTTTTTCTCTTTTTCTTTATAAGTTTTCAATAATAAGAAAAGAATAAGAAGAAGATTTTTCGAAAAACGTCGTAATGGAAAGAAAAAGTTTTTTAACTTTCGAATAGAAAACTTCGTTAGGTCTTTTCGGTGAACGAGTTATTTCTTCGACGTTCGTAGAGTATTCGGTGGGTTTAAAAATAAAAACTTACTTTCGGAAAAGGGTTCTAGTAAAAAGGGAAACAAAAAAAAAAATTAAAGGAAAGAGGGATTCGGGGGGATGATATAAGAACAACGGGGGTTCGTTGTGAAGTCACTTTTCATTGAAGATGAAGAAGAAGAAGAAGAAAACGGAAGTGGACTTTATGAACTTTCCGAAGAACGTTCGAAGAAGTATTCTACCTTTAACTACCCTTCACCCTCTCACCCTCTGCTCATCTTTCTTTCTTTCTTTCTTTCTTTCTTTCATCGTAGAAAATTTAAGATAGGGAGAAAAACTTTTGAAGGAGAAACGAAAACGCAGAGAAGACTTCCAATCTTCTTAGTTGAGTGAAGATTATACTTATTAAGCTTGTAAGTACGAATTGCTACTACACAATCTGTGAAATCACAGTCTCGAAACGTTAAATTAAAAAATAATTAACGAGAAAATAAAACGAAGAGAAGAGAAATTTG
>JACGWG010000022.1:2313642-2330446 GCA_023678865.1 Polistes exclamans | reverse complement strand
ATCAGAAACCTTTATTCCAACCCTTTCACAATCTACTACTATTACTTTTTTATTTCAAATCACTGACAATTTTAGATTGAGGAAAGTTCTGTTGTGGGGATTAAGTTTGATACCTATCATGAAGTTGTTCTTAAATTTCATGTAACATTGTTGATCTGTTCTAGCGAGTTGTTGGATATTTTTTTAATGAATATAGAAAATATTTTATAGAAATTTTCTCTATAACATATTGGTATTAATACAATGTAATATATTTGAACAATGATTCGTGAAATTTTAAAGAAACTTATGTGAAACTTCAGAAACTCAGTGGAATACAGTTTGATATTTTATACAAATCCGAGTTAAGAAATTTGTGCCATAAGATTATCTAAATTTATTGAATCATGAATACAAAAGTATCCATTTTATTTGATCATTCCTAATCAGAATAAAATAAAATAACATAAAATAAAACAAAACAAAAATAATATCTTTTCCATGTCGTATTAAAAGAGTCCGAAGTTGACGAACGACGATGAAGGGAAAAATAAAACAACGTAATATAAAAAAATGTACAAAATAAAAGAAAAACTAGAAGTGTAGGATGAGGATGAGAAGAAGAAATAGAAGTAGAAGTAGAAGTAGAAGGTAGGAGAGTAGTCGAGATGAGGATGTCGAGGTTTAATGTCGGCCGTGGTACTGCAAGCAGCCTGTTAACTGCAGCCGTTGCTTTGCCTGGACACTCTGCTGTCGGATAGGACGTTATGATGGTTGGAAAAAGGGAGAAAGAAAGAAAGAAAGAAGGAAAGAAAGAGAGAGAGAGTCAAGCAGTCCAATGGTTCCCGGGAATGGGCAGAGAGAAAGATAGATAGATAAAAGTAGAAGAGTGTGAGAAGGAAGGATGGAAAAGTGAGGAGGGAAGTGGGATGAGTGGTGGAAGAAGGGGTGAAAGGGAGAAGGCAGGAAAGAACGAAGGGTGGGGGAATGGGGGAGTTGAGGAGGGAGAGGGGGAGTGGGAGTGGGTAGGAGGGGGGTACGTCGCCCGTTCGAGAGGGCTCTCAACGAAAGTACTGGAATTATTCCCGAATCTACCCAACGCGCCAGCGTATCACCAACTGGATGTTTCTGCTGCTGTTTTGCTGCTGCTGCTGCTGCTCCTGTTCTTTCTGCTACTGTGTTGCTGCTGTTGCTACTGTTACTGTTACTGGCTACTGGACTACTGGTTACTGTTATACTGCTACTCGTAGTGCTGCTGCTGCTGCTGCTGTTGCTGATGTTGGTGCTGATGGTTAATGCTGCTTTGCCCCTCACCAAGCAGCACTCTCTGACCGCTCAATACCAAACCGCGGTTTTCACGCGATAGCAACCCTCTCTCTCATTTTTTTACTTTTTTTTTTTTTTGCTTTATATAATTTCAATCCCTTGTACATAGTTTCTATTTTATTTTATTTGTTGTTTTGTTTTTTTGTATTTACTTTCAACACTCGAGTTTTGAACATCAACGTTATTTGGGTGATAGGAAATGTTGAAGATATAATTTGGTATAGTTTTTATTGTCATTATATTAGATTTATTTGGGAATAATGTTAATTTTATTTCGTATTCATTTGATATATATATTTTTCTTCGATCCCTTGTCCAATTTTTGTATTTTATTTTATTTTATTTTTGTTTTTGTTTACTCTCAACATTCGAGTTTTTAATATCAACGTAATGTAACTTGGAGATAGGAAATTTTAAAGATGATTTGGTATAGTCATTAATAGGTATGATTTACTGTCATTAATCATTAAATAAGATTTACTCAATAATAATTTAAGCTTTATCTCGTATTCATTTGATATACATTTTTTTTTCAATTCTCCTTATCTAATTTTTTGTTTATTTTATTTTATATTTAAAATTTACTCCGAACACTCGAGTTATAAATACCAATCGTAAAACCGTGAAACTAAATAAACTTACTGGATTATATTACCGTATCGTTAATAAAGATTTAAAATCATGTTAAATTATCGTGCAATACCCAGTACTCTCATTTTATTTTCTCATCTCTTTCAACTCTTAGAAAAATTTGTTTCGGAATAAGAAAACGTTGAATGAGATGATACATACGATTCCCATACGTTTCTTCCTTCTTATACTCGACTGTAAAATTGTCTGACGAAAAAATAAATAAAAGGAAAATAGAACAAGATAGATAGCAAGAGAGAAAAAGAGATAGACAGACAGACAGACAGATATACAGAAAAAAGAGAGTGAAAAAGAGACAGACAGATTCACAGACATACTGAAAAAGAGAAAAAAAAAGTTAGAGGAATTTAGAATTCGGTAGGATCGATAGAGACGTTGCTATGAGAGAGTTTAAATGTCGAGCAACGACCCTAAAATTCAGAATCTAGTTTATCGAGAGTTCATTGTACAGAAGAATGAGAACAAAATATGCAATGATTTCAAAAGAAAGGGTAAAGAATTTGAAGAAAATAAGGTGGACGACAGAGTGAAGAATAAATAAGGAAAGAATGAGGATGAGTCAAAGGAAGAAGAGGAAGTGGAGAGAAGGAGCAGCAGGGGGTGGGTGGGGAGTTGAGGGGGAGGATGAAAAGGATAACGATGGTGGCAGTGGGTCGGTACGTGCCTAGCTTTGAAAATAGCCGAAACGTTTCTCTGGTTTCCTGTGAACGAAGACGAGAAGGGTAATACTGTGCCATTTCTCGAACGGTCACATAGAAACGACCTTGAGATCAGCTGCACCAAAATAACAGCTGCGATAGAGAAGTTCGTATTATTTTTTTTTGATTTTGTTTATGATTTTTCTTTTTTTTTTTTATTTTGTTTAAGGATTCAAATTAACATTAAATATATCGACAACATTTCACACGTATATATACCTATATATATTATATTTCTATTATAATTTATTATTTAAAACAAAACAACAATTATAAATATATATATTTTCATATGGAATGAAATTTTAGCCAGAAGAATATAATTATTTATTTTTTATTTGGAAATAATTAACGTGTGTACATTTTATGTTACTTTATGGTACAGGTTTAATGTTCAATTTAATTAATTCTCATATTTTGTTCAATTAATTTTCTTCCGTCTTCGTTTTATTAACTGCATTTAATAAATAAAATATATATATATATGTACATATAAAACTTAGAAAAATATTATATCGAGGTTAAGTCAACTTTACGATAATCAGAAATTTTCATTACGAATTAAAATTGATCTCGTAAAAAAGAAAGAAAAAAAAAAAGAAATTATTTTATTTATCCATAAATCACAATTACCCAAACTGACAATAATTATTTACAATGAATCCCTTCTTCTTCTCTATCAAAAAAAAAAAAAATAAAAAAAATAGTGTGTAGGAAATAAATAATATCTATCCATCCATCTTTTTTCCACCCTCTTTCACCACCCCCACCGCTCTTCGTTCTCCTTTTTTTTTTTAAAACGTTGCCAACGCGTTGTCGTTTTCCTCACCCCTTCTCTTCTTCATCCCCCTTTTCTATATATCTAACTATGGTTCTCTCTCTCTCTCTCTCGAATCAGAAGATCCAATCTCGCATGGTTCGAACTTATCCGTTTCAGCGAATTTATTATACCCCGTGAACGTTTCTGCCGATAAAGCAAGCTCTCGTGATATATGAACAGTTATGAATCATGCTCGCGTTAATTCGTTACCACCATTTAACCATTGTATAAATATACAATGGTAGAATGGGTGGGTGGGACCGAGGGGACGATAGAAAATATATAATAGGAAAATACACTATAGTTTATCGAACTAATACACCTATTATATTATCTATAGTAACGTGTTATTTTTTTAACTATACGACAATTTTTCTTTTGTTTCACATAATATATGTAATATATTTTATTTTGAAATTTGTCGTAAAAAATTTTCACATTCGTGTAAATATTATTCATTGAGCAAAAAAGTTTGGTTGTACAAAGAAATAATTAAACGTGTAAGTAATTTTGAATGTGAATATTTTCTACGATTAATAATTAAATAATATTATATATTGTTATATTGTTTTTTTTTATATATATATTATTTTTGATTATAGACGTGTTGATTTTTTAATTAGAGAGAATGGTTGATATATATATTGTACTTTATATTTTTATTTTTATTTATGTGATATTAAGAAAATTGTTTAAATTTGAGAACCACTGTAATAGAGTGAGAGAGATATAAATAAATGGGATGCTGAATGCATAGATATTTCGATAGGAATATCTGTGCATGATTAGTATGATGTATACTGTCTATGACTAGTAGTTTATATCAATGCAATGAATATTGCAATACACACTTTGTTATCGTTTAATAATATAATGAAATGAAATTTATTTTAGACTCACGTTGGTGACGTTGTAATTCCCGAATTGATCCTTAGGGCTTCCTGATGGTTGTTCACACTGCTTGTTTTTGAAGGCCCTATAGTTCTCCCTTAGCTGTTTTCCGTACTGAAATATTAAAAAAACAAATAAAAAATACGTTTTAGGATTCATTTATAAATATAATATAATATTAGGAGAACAATATGTAATATAATTAAATATATAAAACGTAATTATTGCAAATCGGATAAAATTTGCGTTATAATTAATTGTATAACGCATAATTCGCTAATAATTTTTTAAAGTCTTTAGAATAATTTATCTCGTTATTAAATAACTTTGATTGAAATAAAAATAATTGATCAATTAAAAAAAAAAACTCTAATAGAAATAATCAAAAACAAGTTTTAAAATATTATTACGATTAAGAGAAAATGAATTTGCAAAATGTATGGATAAAAATTATGCATATTTATTAACTGCAATTCTATAAAGATTGTCGACAGACACACCGAATCACATAGCAATTGATTTTGACGACAATCACACACCTATTCGCGTTAAATTTAGATTTGTAGTCACGTATACTTGAAATCCTGTCACTCCCGAGTACCAAGGGGATTGTTTTATTGCTGTTTGACGTAAAGATATTTCAACGGGGAAGATTCAGCAGGTGGAAAACTTCTTAAATGATACTTTAACGATATAAGGAAGACGTTAATGTGTACATTACCTAAATAAAATACGAAAAACTCATGATTCCTAACGTTAACCGAACAAATCAGTTAACCTGCAATTAATTAGCAAGGTTTTCAAGCTTTACCAGTAACATACATATACATATTCGTGTAAAAAGGAAAATAGGGATTAAGGGAAAGGGTAAAAGGGAGGAAAAGTGAAGTATCGTTGATAATGTTATACACATAAGTAACTGCCATACCATAGGCGTGGATAAACCATGGGATATGACCCGCTGTATCGACCCGGAAGAAGAAGAGGTGCGCGCGTTCGCGTACACCTACACCCACACGCACACGTACACGACACAAGTAAACGCAAATGCGTATGCAAACGGATTAACCACAGTGGTACGGATTTTACGCAATAATTTTCTCTTAATCTACCCCTAGTTTTACCCCTTTTTACCGACTAACACCACCATCATCATCATTATTATTATTATTATTATTATTTTCTCTACCACCACCCTCACATTACTCTTGCTTGCTACTTTTATTCTTATATCTGTGTGATTTTAATATTAACGAATCGATATTAATATTGGTGTATGAGAAATATCGTTTTTGTACGATAAGAACGATACATTCGTTGATTCTCTAATTAAAATGGCTTTTACGGAGTATCGGTATAATTATCGCGTTTTAGTGAAAATTCATTAATTATTATTATTCAATTCGATATTTGTTAGGTATCGAAATATATATAAAATAAATTAGAAGGATAAAATATGAAAATGAAAAATATGAAAGAATATAGAGATAGAATATTAAATAGAATAAATAGTTTATTAATATATATATAGTTGGTTTTCTTTTCTCTTATTAATATTAAAATGATTTTCTAATGATTTATGTATATGCATTTTATTGGCTATCTTTGAAACAACTTTTAAGTATTTATATTTTTGTGTAATATATTTATATATATCTTGTACAATAATAATAATATTAAAAATAATTTTACGAAGAATTACATAAATAAATAAATACTCGAATAAACATTTGTGTAATTTACGTTTCCAACGGAAATTATTAAAAGTAACGAATAATAAAATCAAATAAAAATCGAATAAAAGATACATGAAGAAAAAATAAAAGATGGATCACTGTTGGTGAGTAGTAAAAAACAAAGTTAACTAACAATAAGAAAAAGATGATCGTAGGGAGAAACGCGAGCGTGAAACAATCATCCATCGTTCGGAGTTGAAAAATATCTGCTAAGTCACGAGACGAATCTTCGATTCGAGATTGAATAAAAAAGAAATAAAATAAAATAAGTAAAGCCAAGAAAATAAAATAAAATAAAAAATAAAAAAAAGCCATTTTTCGAGCGTCGTATGAATGTTTTTCGTTTACGTGTATATGTCAACGAGTTGGCTTATTGCAATTGCTTTTGGTTTTTTCTTGTATAGTCATCTTATCGAAATAATGAACGGGTAAAGTGTAGGCGTTAGCACAAGGTGACCCCTTCTAGAGTATCTACTGAACGATCGTATAATTACGTAATCGAATTATCAGCGTACATAAGAATCGACTCAGCCTAATCGGTTAACAAGCAATTTGTACGGCTCGTAAAATTACGACGATTGGAATATCCTCGTTTGAAGGAAAAAAAAAGAAAGAAAAAAGAAAAGAAAAGAAAAGAAAAATCCGATCGATTAGTGCAAAGCCAATTCTTTTCTTGGATTACACATTCGAAGGAATTCGAGAAAGATTTATTTATTTTTTTTTTAAGGATAGAATTTCATTAGTTTCTTTTTTTTTTTTCTTTTTTTGTTTTTTATCGATAGCGAATTAATTAGAATTATCGATTATCCGAAAGAGATTCGAACAGAAAAAAAGAAAAGGGAAATAAAATTAAGGCGAATACTTCTTCTTCTTCTTCTTCTTCATCTTCTTCTTCTTCTTTTTCTTTTTCTTTATTTTCTCTCTTTATTTTTTCAATTAATTCATTACTCGATTGATTAAATAGAATTGTATCTTTTTTATTCTTTAGTATTATTTATAGAAAGTTAATTTTAATTAAAACGTAATTATCCTTACTCTCTCTCGTAACAGTTTCAATCGATTAAATAGACGGATTTTTCGATCAATTAAATAGAAAACGTTTTATTTCTTAATTAAAGAACATTGATTTTAATTAAACACCAATAAGACAATCTAGAATTGCATTCGTCTTTCTGCATCCTTAGAAATGAACATTCTAAAATGTATGCTTTCTTTTCATATTTTACAATTGGTATACAAATTTTGGAGATTTTTTATAAAAAAAAGAAAAAAAGAAGGAAGAAAAGCTTGCGAGTCGATTGAAAATAAAAACGAAACAAAATTTTCGTACAAAAAAAAATGTCGTAGAAATATAAACGAAAATCATTCAGAATATAATCGATGAGAATAAAAATAGTTAAACAATGCTGTTGCATCTTATATATATATATCTATAAGTTTGCAATATTATTACTTTATCTTTATATAAATTTGCAATATATAATTACTTTATTATTATATTATTTTATTTTATAAAATATTAACTTAATATTATTAAGTAACTGCTATATAACTTGCAAGCTTATATTATAATATTGAAAATAAAATGAAAATCATTCAGAATATAATCGATAAAAATAAAAATAGTTAAACAGTGCTGTTACATCTCATATTATATATATATAACCATTTTTAACTAAAGTACTTGGCTAAACCTCACTTGAAAGATGAAAAAAGATTAAGAAGAATAAGAATAAAAAGAAAAACAAAAAAGAAAATTAAAAAGATAAAATTAAAACGTCGTCTAAAGAAGATCGTTATCCACTTTAAATTCATCGAAAGAAATGAAAGAAGAGAAAGAAAGAAAGAAAGAGGGTGGTCTTTAGAGGAGGGTACTCGCAATGGTTAATCCGTCACTGATCGAAGTAGAATTTCCTCGATCAGGGTGATGGGGTTGGGAGAGGGGGTGGTTGGGGAGGGTTTCTATGACGTTGATGTCGAGAAATAGGAGGAAAAGCACTCGACAAAGATCTCGAGAACTTACCAACACCACTATCGTCATCATCATCACCCACTATGAGATGAAAGAGTAAGGAACAGGGTAGGTGGGTGGTGGGGGTAGTATATACACGTGTGTGTGTGTGTGTTAAAAAGAAAGAAAGAGAAAGGCAGAAGGAAGGAAGGAAGGAAGGAAGGAAAGACGGAGAAAGCAAGTATGCCACGATAAGAATAAAAAAAAGAAGAGGTTAAGCTTCGTCCAAGTTAGAATACCCCACCCCATCACCCTCACCCACCCCTCATCCACCCCTCATACGCCTCTCTTCTACCCCCTGTTGGACGAGACGTTTCAAGACGACCACTCAGAAACTACCCCTCCCTTTCTCCTCAGCTACCTACCTACCCTACCTACCCCCTTTTTTTTGGCTCGGGGATGAAAGAGTTAGAGGAAGTATTCGAGCTACTTCTCGAAGAAACTCGTACGAGTACTATTACTACTACTATAATACTACCCTACACCTTCTGTATTGAAAGAACACGTCACTGATGTATAACTTTTCTCCTCTCTTTCACTTTATCTCACATTCACCCCCCTCCCTTTTCCCTATTTCTTTTTTACCTTTAACGAAAAAAAAAAAGAAGAAGAAGAAGAAAGAAAGAAAAGAGAGAAAAAAGGTGGTAGGTTGGTTGAAGTAACAACCTGGGGAACGGGAATGTGGGTAGTACACCGATGGAAAAAGAAAGATAATCTTAAAAAGAAAGAACTGCCGAATGAAAAGGGTTAGAATAAGAGAAAGAGAGAGAGAGAGAGAGAGAGAGACAAACTGATGGGAAAAGAAGAAGAAGAAGAAGAAGAAGAAAGAGGAGTTAGGAGTGAAGTGGGTGAAGGAGGGCTTATGTAAAGCAAAACGAGGGGAACGTCAGGTTTCAGACTAGACTAAGTAGATGTGTGTGTGTGTGTGTATATGTGTGTGTTTGTATCAGCCCGAGGGTGTTGTTCAAGAGAAGACACACATCGGGGGTCTTTGAGGGTGGTCCAAGTCTTTTTTTTTTGAGCTTACAAACGAGAATGTATAAGGATGAGGATGACGATGACGATGACGTTGTTGGGTGATGATGATGATGGTTTTTTTACTAATACTGCTACTGCTACTGTTACTGTTACTGTGCTGCTACCGCTGATGTCACGAGAAACGGACCCCCCTCACTAGAAACTCGTCGTCTGCTTTGAGAGGTTCGGTCTGAGTCTCCACTTTGCGAAAGAATAGACCACTGAAGAGTCGTGTAATGGGGACCTATATGTAATGTACACTACCGACTAAAAGTTTCTAATTATTTGTCTGATTAATAGAAACGATACTTCAGGTATACCTATTCCTATCGTGATATATTTTTATTTAGGAACGAATGATTTACAGTTTATGCATTGTCACCGAATTTTTTTACAAATTACGCTAAAAATTAACACTATCAAGTAGAGAAGTTTTAAATTATTTGTCTGATTAATAGAAACATATACGATATTTCATGTATACCTATTCCTATTGTGATATATTTTTATTTAGAAACGAATGATTTAAAGTTTATGCATTGTCACCGAATTTTTTACAAATTACAAGACTAATCTAATCTATTACCCATATTAATTTTCATTTTTAATTAATCATCTTATATTGAATGATAAAAACACACCCCCGACCTATTTTCTTTTTCTCCTTCGATTTGCTGTACACATATAAAAACATTCATTGTAAAATGAAATTTGAAAGTTGGCAAAACGCAAGCTTAGTTTGCTATTGTAGAAAACATAAAATGATTGAGATGGGAAAGAAATATAATAATATAAAGAAAAGAAAAAGGGGGTGGGGGTGAGTGAGTGAAGAAAGGAAGTAAAGGAGAAAAAATTACGTTACCTTGGCGAGCCTCATGGCTGTAAGCCAACAAGCCCGTGCCTTTTCGCTGTTAAAGGCGATGACCTTGAGCCCGTGCTCACCAGTTTCCGTGTCTTCGGCCTCAGCGTTGCTACTAGGCCTAAGACAGGCGCCCCACTCGAATGGGGCGTTAAAGTATTTCTTTGCGTTCGGAATTCTGTATATGTGATAGTCCGAAAGCCGAGCAATTGGGTTCAGCAAATCGGTTTCCTGTAACAATTCAAATCAAATCATCAAATTTAATCAATGACTAATTGAACAATTGTGTAGAAATAAGAGGAAGGAAGTATTATATTTCATCCATGAAATTTTTTCATTGAAAAAATCAATGAAAATTCCCAACAGTAGCAAGTCAAATTCACCTTACACATTTCTATCTTACATTGAAAAATTTCTTTACACAGATAGAAACGGTTGATTATTAATTATTCCTTTACTCGAATTACGTGTTCTTCCTTATTCATCAATAATGTAACCGAGACCCTAACAAAGAGACTTGAAAAGTAACGAAGGAAGTGAAATGGGTAGGCAAGCAGCAAGTGCTTGCTTGCTTGCTTGCTTGTTTGCTTGCTTGCTTGCTTGCTTGCTTGCTTGCTGTTCTGCTTCTCAGCTTTCAATGTATATTCTATTGTAACAGACTGTGTAACGTGAAAGATAATATTCTCTATGTCCTATCTATCTAACTATCTATTTATCTATCTCCATCTCTATCTCTATCTCTCTTTATCTTTCTCTGTGAACATTGTTTAAATAGACAACGAGATCATTAGCGTACAAGACATCCAATCTTGACGTTGGTAACGGGCAAAGATGGAAGGTTATTATTAATAAAAGATAGGTGTGTAGTAACTGGGTAAAGAGATGGTAGTAAAATGAAACGAACATAGATGAACCAAGAAGAAGAAGAAGAAGAAGAAGAAGAAGAAGAGTAAAGATGGAAAAGAAGTTTAAAGAGAAAACTCTTGGGAAAACGGCTAAGGTAATGAGCAACCGGCCGGATTGAGTAGCATATTCCGTAATCACGTTGTTTCCGGCCAAGAAGATAAGGTCAGAAGTAATTTATTCAAAAACCCAAGTTGGTAAAGGATGGTAGAAGAAAATGGGGTGGAATAGGTAGCGAGAAGGGAAGGAAAGTTGAGAGGGGGGGTTTAAGAAAGTTAGTGGGTGGTTTTAAGATCCAACACAGACGAACGAACGAACGAACGAATGATCCCTTAATCCTTTCAACTTAATCCCGTTTGATTTGAATTTCAAATAATGTATTATACATATTGTATTTTACATGTGCACTCTGTTATAAAAACAATACAATACTTATGGTCAGAGTTTAAAAAAGTAAGAAGAATTTGTTTTAATATTAATCGGATTGTCTGATTATATGAGGTATCTTATATGTTTGTTTGTTTGTATGTGTGTTTAACAAAAGAGAAAGAGAGAAAGATGAAATAGAATAGACATATTGGTTGGTGGTATGAATGTAAATTGCGTTGGCGAATAATAGAAGGAGAATTATGAAGATGAAGATGAAGAAGAAGAAGAAGAATAAGAATAAGAAGAGAATGGTAATGGTAAGCAACGTGTCTTGGTATGCTTAGATTTTCCTTGAGAGAGATAGAAACTTGCTGGCCCTGGGTTATTCTCCTTCTCTATTCATTTGTATATTCTTATACATGTATTATATATATATGTGTATGCATAAATGCATGCAAGGAAGTATATATGAACTTATGTATATGAACATATTCTATACATGTATGAATGTATATATGGATTTATATATGAACGTATGAATGCATATACGTTTATATTAATGCATGTATAAATACAATTATGTGTACGTGAATTTATAAATGTATGCTTTAATGTATCAATCCATTTATGAATACATCTATTAATGTCTATTTATGTATATATATATAATTGTAATTATATATATATGTTATCATGGAAGACCGAAATTAGAGAATGTCAAGATTTTTACATGGTAAATGTCAACACATATTAAATACTACATAGGTGATAATTCAATATACATCTTATGATTATCCTCCTATTATCAGAAATCTTTTAAAAGTATTCAGTGTCAGATATCATGACAATTTCATATTTTTTCCAAATTATTCCACCATTAATATTAGATGTAACTGTAACAATAATATATACAAAAAACTAGTACGGTTTCCTGTGCCTTTTCTCCAATTTTGATCTTTCACATTAAATATACAATATACAATATAATAGAAAAATTGTAATATCATAAGTATATATGTAAAAGTACGTAATATTGGTAAAGACGAAAAAGGAAATATCATAGTTAGAAAAAGGTAAACGAGTAATAGAAAAAAAAAATAGAAAAAGAAAGGGCTAGCTATAGGAGTTAAAAAGAAATAGAAAGAAAGAGAGAGAGAGAGAGAGCAATAGGCTGCATTATACGGCTTGGTAAATATTTGACGATTAGCTTAGTTACACCGTGCGAGCGAACTGCAACTGCATTAACAGTTACGTAACTATTATCCAAGCAACTATGGAATTACGGCCAAAAGCAGACAAGAGAATGAGAGAGAAAGAGAGAGAGAGAGAGAGAGAGAGAGAGACAGAGAGAGAGAGGGAGAGAATGAACGTGAGTTTACTTGAGTCTATGTGTTTTAAAGAGAGAAAGAGAGAGAGAGAGAGAGAGAGATCTCACAAACTCTAATGTACTCTCCACGGTTAGTGTAAATTACTTCGTGCGAAACGTAACGATACAACTCGACGGGAACGAATAGAAGAGGAGCTACGATTATCCAAAGGAGAGTCTCTTGATGAATCCTTCGTTAAGCAAAATAAGTGGCTGGCAATTAATAGAACCTATATATATATATATATGTATATTTTATTTGTATGTATGTGGGTGGATATGTGTGTTTGTGCCGCGAACGAATAATATTATAAATATGCATGTTTAAGATAAGCCCAGTTGATTTTAAAAGCTTCATACACTTTTTTTTAATCGTCTATCTAAATATAAAATACATATTCCCATCTTCTATTGGTGCGAATCGTTTTCAAATGTTTAAACAAAGTGAAAGTTTGTCGTTATTACATAATGCGTTAGATTAATTCCCGTGAAACGTTAAACGATGGGCCAGGGGGGAGAGAAGGATTGGTGGACGGGGATCAGGGACAGAGGGAAGGGGTGAATTTTTATTTCTATAATTGACAATATGATTGTGTGAATTGATTATTCGGGATGATAATAAAAGGGTTGAGAATTATTTGAAATGTTAACGTGGTTTCTTTTCTTGTGTTTCTTTGTTTTTTTTTTCTGAAATTATTATTATAAATTTAACGTGGAATGGTTGCGCGTGTTAAATAATGCGAATGATTATTTAAAAAAAATAAATAAATAAGATGACATAATCGATTAATCGTTAGATTTATTTTTATCTCTTTTATTTTTATTCCATCGAATATCAAAAAACTTTAGAAAAAATTAAATAATTTGTTCATCAAATTCATTTATTTTTCCTTTAAAGGAAAAGAAAATATGTAGAATAAAAAAAAAGAAGAATACATGAAAAGGAATAAAAATCTAAAATCTAATCGCTGAATTAAAGAAAAACCAAAAAAAAAAAACTCATCGTTGATAAATCACGCGTAGGCGTGATTGGTTGTTATATTTTTTTCTACGAGGATTCGTCGAGGATAAAAAAGAAAGGTAGATAGGGTGGGGTTGGGGGGGTAGAGGGCTAAATGGAAGAAGAAGGAAAATGTTGGGTGCTCTCATCGTCGTTGCTCGAATCGATGCGTTCGACTACGAGGAGGGGGTTGGGGGCTGGTGGTTGCTAGGAAAAAAGGAGAAGAAAAAAAAAATATAAGTATGAAAGAAAGAGAGTAGAACGTCGGAAGGGATTCTCAAGGGGAAAATAAAGGAGAAGAAAGGTTTGTTGAGTTGGGTTGGGTTGAGTTGGGTTGTTCGACGTTGAAAGATAAGGACGAACGAATGAACGAAAGGGAGATTCGAAGGATTGACCTAGGTCAGTGTTCCACTTCCTTTTATTCCCCCCCTCACCCCCTTTTTTTTCTTTTCCTGACAATGAGTCACGTGTATTCTACTCTTACTACGTCACCAGACAACGACAAATAATGCTACCGACAAAGAAGATCATGATGATGATGATCGATTATTATTTCTTAGATAAAATTATCACGATCTTTTTATATTTTATACTTGTTATTTTTTTTTATTTTTTTATTTTTTTTATTTTTTAATAAACTTTCAATACAGATTTTTTTCCTTTTTTTTTATACCTATTATTATCACGTCACGCGATGATTATTATTATTATCATCGTAATCATCGTTATTATTATTATTAGTATTATTATTATTATTGTTATTGTTATTATTATTACTATTATTAAACTCGATGACTCTTTTTCGAAGATATATATACTGAGTCCAGTTAACGGTACAATAAATAAAAGATAATGATACACTCCGACAATGATCCCTATGATTTCGCAATATAAATTTATCTCGTATCGGATTCATATGATATTATTATATCTTCCTGTATTTACTTATTTCTTTTTTTATTTTCTTTTTTTCTTCTCTCTCTTTTTAAAAGAATTTTCGTTCCCTACTTCATTTCGTATCATTTTTATTTTGCAAAACGTTTGTATTATAGATTCTTTTTTATTTTTCCTATTTCTTTTTTTTTTTAATAAAATAGATAGATTCCAGTTTCTAGTATATATTACTGTATAATATAGTATTATAGGATAAATATAAATAAAATTATGAAAAAATGTGTGTATTATAATTAATATAGGATGTATCTGTAAATTGTATTAGATTATTAAAACTTTGAGATAAATAATAAATAAATTATTGTCTATCGTGAAAATCCAGTTAACAGAGATGATTATTACACACACACACACACACATACACCATGTATATATAATATTTTAAACAAACTAACACAAACAGGAATATAACGTATAATTTTCTATACGACGTATATTATACTTTTTAGTGTAATCATAAAGACGGATATACGTTTATCCTCGGTGTCGTTGAAAATTCATTCACCATTTGACCGTACATCATCTTCCTTTCCTCCTCCTCCTCCTCCCCCTCCTCCTCCTACTCATCCTCTCGCTTTCTTTAACTTAAAAAGATCTTTATTATTTCGAGCACGTTCAAGCAATTTCAACAAACGTTGTGGAGAGAGCTTTAACGAGGTAGGTGGTTCACCGCTTGGCTCGTAACAACGATATACCAGTCCAGCATCAACTAACAGTAGAAAAGAACAGAATAGAACAGAACTGAACTAAACTGAACTGAACTGAAAAGAACAGGACTGAACTGAACTGAACAGAATTGAGCTGAACAGAACTGAATTGAACAGGATTGGATAGTACTGTAATACAGTAAAGTATAGTACAGTAAACCAACAACTGCATAGTAAACCAGCAACTGCACAGTAAACCAGCAGCACCACTAACAGTAGCAGTAAAAGTAGCAACAGCAAGTAACGACAAACAACGGTCGTTGCTCCGAAAACTCGTTACGTTTATAGAACATTTCAAAGAGACTGCAATGCTGTAAATTGTACAACTTTGACAATTTTTTCAAAAGTTTCGGTAAATATTTTTTATACTTAGAATAAATAGATTTTAATAAATCTTATATTAAATTAAAGTACACTTTTTTGTCTACGCGAAGAATACCTTTTCGAGTTATAAATCGATTTGCAAAGGTTCATAAAATAGCAAAGAATGCAATGCTGTAAATTGTAATTCTTTGCAATTTCTTTGAAAAGTTTTGCTAAATATTTTTTATACTAAAAGTGAATAGATTTTAATAAAACTTATATTAAATTAAAGTACACTCTTTTATCTACGTGTAAAATACTTTGTAGAGTTATAAAAATTATATGTAAAGTTTAGAAAATGTCTGTGAATCCAATGCTGTAAGGTGTGCATCTTTGCAATTTCTTTGAAAAGTTTCGGTGAATATTTTTTATACTTTTTGCAAATATATTTTAATGAAACTTATATTAAATTAAAGTGCACTCTTTTATCTACACGTAAAATGCAAATTTGAGGTATAAATCAATCTGAAAAGGTTCATAAAATGGCAAAGAATGCGATGCTGCAAAATTTTTCCTACTTTGCCGTTTCTTTAAAAAGTTTCGGCAAATATTTTTTATACTTATTGCAAATAGATTTTAATGAAACTTATATTAAATTAAAGTGCACTTTTTTCTCTACACGTAGAGTACAAATTTGTGTTATAAATCAATTTGCAAAGGTTCAAAAAATGGCAAAGAAAATTGGCGGATTAGGCAATGTGAATAACAGGCATTGTTAACATTGCCGGGGGTGGTTTGGAACCTAGGCCGGCAATGTTAACAATGCCTGGTTTTAGGCATTACTCTTTTCTTTGCCATTTTTTGAACGTTTGCAAATTGATTTATAACTCAAATTTATACTCTACGTGTAGCTAAAAGAGTGCACTTTAATTTAATATAAAAATCAATAAAATCCATTTGCAAAAAGTATAAAAAATATTTGCCGGAACTTTTCAAAGAAACGGCAAAGTAGGAAAAAAACTGCAGCATCGCATTCTTTGCAATTTTATAAACCTTTCCAGATTGATTTATAACTCAAATTTGTATTCTACGTGTAGATAAAAGAGTGCACTTTAATTTAGTATAAGATTCATTAAAATATATTTGCAAAAAGTATAAAAAATATGTACCGAAACTTTTCAAAGAAATTGCAAAGATGCACAATCTACAGCATT
>JACGWG010000022.1:2301846-2313632 GCA_023678865.1 Polistes exclamans | reverse complement strand
ATCTACAGCATTGCATTCTCTGACATTTTCTGAACCTTTGCAGATTGTTTTATAACTCTACAAAGTATTTTACATGTAGATAAAAGAGTGTACTTTAATTTAATATAAGAGTCATTAAAATCTATTTATTCTAAGTAGAAAAAATATTTACCGAAACTATAGTCATTAGAATTTGTTTGTTCATTTCATATATATATTTTTATCACAAAATCCTAAACCTAAACCTAAACACTCTAAGTGTATCCAGAAATAATTTAATATTCAATCTTAATCCTCATTTATCTTTTCTATCATATTATTAAAATATATGTTACCCTTTTTATTTTTATTTTTATCACTAAAGTACGAATAAATCCAAGTTTACTTCACCCCCTCCCCAATGAAAAAAGATTCTTTCCATTTATCCCAAATATTTCATTTCCTATTACCACTACTACTACTACTCATCATCTGTCACTTTCATTAAATTATCGGAATATCTTTTCTTATGTTTTTTTCTTCTCTTTTCTTGTTTTTTTATTGCGAGAACTAAAATAATTTAAGATAACGCAAAATGGGTGTTCTCTACCCAACCACCCCTTTTATCCTTTTACCGTTTCATTTATCTTCGATTTCTTTTCTTTCCATTTCCTTTTTATTGGATTTACCCACGTCATACTGCTACTCAATGGACGACAATATCGTCCGATTTTATCGTATCGATTGTGTCACGAAATTTGAATATTCAAACGTTGTCACAGTCTCTGCACGACGCGATGAAAACTCGACATTATTGTTAAACGTCAATGTATCTCTGTGTATGTGTGTGTGTGTGTTTCTACCTACTACTCTATAGAAAATATTTATTCGTATAAAAGCATTGTTTTAAATTTAGAAATTACACGTATTATCATATCATTATATTATATCTCTTTCTTTTTCTAATGTCACGCGTTTTTCACGCCACTGGTGAATCATACGCGGGTTAAAAAAAAAAAAAGAAAAAAGATAAAAGTAATAAATCCAACCCAGTCACACCGATTACCACCAACAGTCAAACAATTACTCTCTGTGTGTGACGCGGAAATGAAATTGGTACGAAAAAAAAAAAAAAGAAAAAAAAAGAACAAAGAATGGGAGAACATTACGATTCGCTTCGGTGAAGAGTCTAATTTTTTTTTTTTTTTTATCAGCACCGAACTATTTTTAAACAATGATAATCGAATTCAGAGAATATGACTTTCCTTTTAAATATAATACTCCGTTTGTTCTTTTTTTGTTAATTATTTATTTCACTATTTTTTATTGTAAAGAAATTCACGAAAATTGGTATTAAAAAGAAAATATATGAAGAATACTATTTAATATAAGTATGAGAGATTAATATACGTTTGGTGTTTTACCTGTAGTGTGTGTTTAACGAAATAAGAAAACAAAACTTTAATTTCATTTACTTATCTACTCCCTGTATATATATATATTTATAATATATTTATAATATATATATATATATATTATTATTAATCCATTTATTACTTGATTATATTGTAAATATAATATATTTTCTGATTAATTATATTATACACAAATAATATATAATATATTTATTATAAATTAATTATATACTGATTGATTATAATATAAAAATACTATATATATAACATATATGTATATTATATAAAAATATAATATATTCTTATCTTTATTGATTATATTATAAAACTAATATATGTACTTATTTGTATATATATTATAAAAAGATTATATCCTGTTAGATAAGATAAAATTGTTAACAATTATATAATATAATATATAGACAATATTATTATATATTTCTTTTTTTAATTTATATACAATGTGTCCCGATCTAAAGAATAATAATAAGGAAGTCTCATGAGATATAAATTGAACATGCAAGAACGGAAATTACGGATGTAAAAGAAGAAGAAATAGAGAAAGGGAAAGATAAAGAAGAGACTGCTGCTGCTGTTGCTGTTGCTGCTGCTGCGCTCACGCAGCCGGAATAATAAGAATCATTGATTACACATCACTGAAATATGGGCCACGCTCTCTCAGTATTGCTGCTGTACTATGATTACTGTAATAATACAAGAAGTGTATAACGGTAGGCAACCGTGAAAGGATAACCGAAGAATCGGACGTTGTACTACGAAGGTACGTCGTGCAAACCTACGTGTTCCATAGAAAAATAACAAAAATAACAAAACAAAAAAAATAAAAGGAAGAAAGAGAGAGAGAGAAATACGGGGTGCGTTCGAGATCTAACAAAATTACTTCCTCCTATGAATCGCTATACTTTTATATATCTTTCTCTTTCTATCCTTTGTTGTCCCTTTCCGTTAATCTTCCAACTGAACACCAATCAGATTTCTATCCGTTCTTATAGAAATTCCATCATTTAATTCTTTGAGAAAGAAAATGTATTCGATTCAGTGAAAGTTTTTTTATTTGTTAAACTTATATAAAGTTTAAAAGTGTTGTTTACGTGTATTATATATATATGTATATGTATACTTTGGAAATTTACTTAAACTTTTTATTTTAGTATTTTCGAATTGCATTTTGCATCACACGAGACGAGTTCAGAATTATTTGGGAAAATGATGAATATTTTATCTGGTATTTAAGTTAAATAATATTTCTTTAATATTATTATTATTCAATGCAATACTATAATACGATAAAGTTATAATATATATATCTATATTTTAATAATTATTAAAAGAATATAATATATATAATATATAAATATTTAAACGTCAAATGTGTGACAAATTAATTTTTATTAACGAGTAAAAAAATAAATTCATTTGATATAATAAATAATACAAATATTTATCGATATTAATTTGTACGTGCCCCGTCACCCATTTCTCAAACGTTGAAAAAGAAACTTGTTAAGAATTATTGAAAAGTTAAATTAAAAAAAAAAGAAAAAACCAATCACGTTTAGATGCTGCAAGGCTTCGAATAAAACCCAGGGGCCGATGTTGGTTAAGATTAAAATCGATTTACTCGTTGGTGGAAGCTCGTGAAATAAGCAAAGTGTCACCAAGTCAACAGAAAAACTCCTATATATATATATATACAAGTTGTGATCGAATGGATAGTTGGTAAAGGGGGGTGGGAGTAAAGGGAGGGTGCGAAAAAGGTTGGGTGGAAAGCCCTTCGTATGCGTGTACAACGAACAACACGTCTTTATTGGATTTCACCTAATAGAATTTGCTTCGGACAACGTTTTACTGATCTTAAATTCGAGTCTCGTGACTTACTTGCAATAAGAGAGAAAAAAAAAGATCGATAGATCGTTCGATAGATAGATAGATAGATAGATAGATAGTTCGTACGAGTAAGAACTCACGAGAAAAAGTTAGATGCACTTTCAAATCCGTTACTTTCATACCAGATGTGTATATTTCGAACAAATACACATATACACACGTAAGTGTATAAATAAAATTTACAGTGGGTGTGTGTGTGTGTGAGTTTATCCTTTCTCTGACACGAAGGAACAAATCTTTTTCACTTAGAACACTATACATTTTATAAAAATTATATAAATATTAATAAGAATTAATATATATATTAATCAATTACGTATATTAATTATAATTACGATAATAATATAACGAATAAAAAATAATATATATAATAGTATGAGATATGTTAAAGTATAAGATATACCTAAGATGATAATGATGAGAAAAAAGATAAAGTATAAAGCATATAAAAATCATATAAGTATTAATAAGAATTAATATATATTATATTATATATTATATAATTAATTTATATAATAATATAATTAATTATTAATATACTTTTAAAAGTATAAAATATAAGAAATATAAAGAATGAAATTTGAAATGAGAATAAATTAGAGAAGAAAGAAGAGACATCAATGCTACTGCTGCTGCATATCGTATCGATCGAGGAGACATCAATGCTGCGAATCGATCTAAGAGACATCAATGCTGTTAATTGATCCAAGGAAATGTCAAACGGGGTAAAGATTGATTCGGAAACAAATTTTTTACGGCTAATAAAAGGACGATGACTGCGAACATTTTAATATTCATAGAGTGTTACAAAGATTAATAGACATAATACAAAAAATATAGAGACAAACAGAAGAGAAAAAGAGAAAGAGAGAGAGAGAGAGAGAATTGGTGAGATAATTAAGAAAATAATACAGAAAAAAAATAGTGAAATAAAAAGAGAGAAGCATTGAAATATATAAAAAAAAATAGAAAAATAAAAAGAGAAAATAAAAGAAATTTACATAGTAAGAGAAATAGAGAGAGAGAGAGAGAGATAAATGGTAAAATAAAAAGAAAAATATTGATATATAGAAAAAAAGATTGAGAGTAAGTAAAGAGAGGGAAATAATTAATGAAATAATGAGAGAGAATAAGAGAGGAAAATATATATTGATAGAAATAGTAATACAAAGAAAGATAAAATATCAGTGTGATGGTGAAAAAGGGAAGGGGTGAGGGAGTAGAAAAAGAAATGGAGAACAGAACAACAGCTGGATCTTTGAGTATGGTAGAATGAGATTTATATATAAATGTGTGTATGTGCGTATGTATTGAAAGAAAGATAGATATATGGTAGCATGTTGAGTTGTGGGGCCTCGATTGTGAAAACCGGTAGCTAGATAGAACTCCTCTTTTATACAGAGTTCTTGAATCTGACGGGAGTGAAACTCATGGCGTGCGCCGTCGCGCAAGTCGGTCGGATTAGACAGCGAGATGCCATTCAGTGGTTCTCAATTTATTTTTCATCCAATGCTCATCCTTTTTTTATATATATATATATATATATATATATGTATTTTATATCACGAGATTATATATTAAATTTGTTTATTATTATTAATATATATTAGCAAAAAATATCGAACTATCGTTTACTTTGAAAATACATTTTATTTTATTTTATAAATATATTTTATATATTTTATTATTAATTGTTGTCAATTTGTTAACAACTGCTCTAATGATAATTTATTAAAATAATATATGTGTATATCATTTATTTTTAAATTAAAAGAAAATATATTGTTCGTTATATTATTGACAAAATAATCTCACATTTTATATTAATTTGTATGATTTTTTTTTAAAGCGGTCATTTGATCGTTTAGGGTAAAGAATAGGTACTGTTTCAAATAAATAATTGATTTGTATATTTATTAAGTCTGATTGATCATTTGATTGATTTAAAAATTATATTTGTTATATATAGATGAATTTTTTATAATAATCCGTTGAATGACGCGAGTCAGTTTTATATATTCTTTAGTTATAAATATCTATAATCAATTTTGTTGATAAAATAATGAAATAAGATATAAAATAATATGTCAAAGGTTGTGTTGTTAGCTTCTGTTGGATAGATTTGAAAAATCTAATATACTGTAATAAATAAATAATCAATCGAATGGAAGATTCCCATAAAAGCGGAAGTATGCGGATAAGCTTTCTATTTTCAAGAAAATGATAAAATTCATTCCAGGCAAGTTTCTTTGAGAATGTAAAAAAAACGTTCTTGCGTCTGGGTACACATTGTCCTTGAAATTACGCATACACGTGGGTATTACAATCCTATCTATCAAGTAGATATGCAATTACATCAGTGTACATGCATATATATATATATATAATATGAAAACATGTATTGAATATAAATGCATGTAAGTATGTTCGCATGTGTGGACTAGTTGGCCCTGAGTAAGTTTCAAAGCAAAAAAAAATCTAATTAATTGAGTATTATGTCATTACAAATGAGATTCAACCACTCATATCAATGTAGATTCATATTTTAGATAACTTTAATACATTTTTTAAACAATTTGATTAATACATTATAGATATAATCTTATATCTTTATTGCGAGAATAATTTTATTTATCGTCAAATCATTTTTTACAATAAATTATCAATGAATTATATTTATAAATGTTTAAATGAATTATATTGAGTAACAATAAATCGGTAAAATATTGAAATTATTTTAAAATAAGATGAAAAAGCTAATATATCTAGACATTGTATATTTCATTTATTATTAATTAATTATTAATTTTATTATTGTTTCATTTTAATTCCCATCTCTCTCTCTCTCCCACCCCTTTATTGATTTTGTATTCAATATTTTATGTCTCTTAATTTTAAATAAAAATCAAATGATTTTTATATTATTATAATATATATATACAAAATATATATATTTTGTATTGTTAATTATTTAAAAATATTCGAAAGATTTCTCACTTATATAAAATTTACTTTTTATTTATAGTTGGATATAGGAAATAAATTGAAATCAGAAAATAGGATAGGGGTTCGTTTATGGGGGGGATAGGAAAAAGGGATAAAATATACTTCGAAGGAAATAAAGATACGAATTTGATGTTATAGACGATTTCCTTTGGTTTACGATCGAATTTAAGTTCTCTTCAAGTAAAACCATATATATATATTTTTCTATCATTCTCCTCCTTTCATTTTATTTTTCTCTTTCTATCAAATCCTTTCGATCGTTCAACCATAGTTCCTCGATTATCCTCCTCTTCTCGTTTCTCACTTCCGTTCTCTTTCCAGATACGACAGTGATTACGATTTAACAGACAAACCTCAGTAACTTTAACTAAACCGATTTCTCGTTTTTAAACGAGCCAACCAGCTAAGGAGAGAAAGTGCATTCAAAACATTGTTTCAATCATTTTAAACACGAATTAATCAATCCTTTCAAATGTTTTACATTTTTCTTCTTCTTTTTTTTTTTTTATTTCTCGAATACAACATTTCTTTCTGTTATGAATGAAATATTGTTGGATTTATGATTCACGTATGAAAACAATTAACATCGATTAATCATATTTTTTCCATGCAATTGTTTTATTTGAAATATTTAAAATATTCTCGAATATTTTTTTTCTTCTTCACGACGAGTATAATCGTCGGCTGCAATTTGGGGTATATTAAAAATACGAAAATCATTTGATAAAATAGTTATGACAAAAATACTCCTCGTCATTGTAAAATACAAACAATTTTTATATATCTCCATGACAAGAATATTTGTCATTATAAATCAAACAATTGATATAATTTCATGACGAGTATAATCGTCGGCTACAATTAGACCCCATATTAAAAATACGAAAATCATTTGATAAGATAGTTAAATGTTTATGACAAAAATATTCGTCGTAATTGTATTAACACTTTTTATATATCTTCATGACAGAAAAATTACTTATGTCATTATTATACAAACAATTGATATAACTTCATGACGAGTATAATCGTCGGCTACAATTAAAACTTAAATAAAAAATATAAAAATAATTAAATAATAAAACAAAGCATATAGAAATACAAATACAAAATCACGATGTCGATATTATTTAAACGTTTTATTTTACGAGATAGATATAAGATGAGTTTACGAGGTAATATCAAAGAAAGATAGGAAGATGATCCCAATGCACGTGAAAATTCTCTATTCTCAGGAGTGCCTTTGGCAAGGGTTGAATTCTGTTCTTCCTCTTCCTGCTTTTGCTTTTGCTTTTGCTTTTGCTTTTGCTGGTTGTGTTACTGCTGTTAACGACGACAACTATACAACTACAACTAAATAACTACAACTACTACAACTACGACATTATAACGGCGTTATCGCGTTAACTTCAACGATGTGTCCGCAGGCTGTTTCCCTCTGACGAGTTTATCGTTCGAACGAAACTCGTCAACGTCCTCTTTCGACAACCCTCTACCCTCCCTCACAACTCACCCTCTCAATTCTCTTCACCTTCTATCCTTCTCTCTCTCTCTCTCTCTCTCTCTCTCTCTCTTAATCTATTTATCTATTTATCTATTTATCTTTCTCTCTCTTTCATTCTCTCGTTTAAATTCGTCTAACACCCTTTAACGATTGATGAGAAAAACATACTGGGAAATGTGATTAAACAACATTGTTAAACCTAACGAGATATTTTATAGTTTATATATATATATATATCTATACTTTATTTATTTATTTAAATATTATTTTATTCGAGACTTCTTCGAAAGATATTTTTAATATTATTCCTATTTGTTTGGTATATATATTATTTATTTGATAATTAATTAAACGAATATATAGCGAATATTTATTTAAGTAGTAAAGTATAGGGATGTGTGTGTGTGTGTATATATTGATTTTAAATTATATTAATAATTGTTCTTTCGAACAAATGTCTATGTTAATTATAATTTATTTTACAAATATTTTCTATAAAGAATAAATAATTATATTAGAATAAATTTAACTTGTGAAAAGTTGTGTGCTATTGTATATAATCAAATATTAGCATAAATAATAAATACTAATCAAGTTCGGTGTTAATTAATCTTTCTAGAATTTAGTATACTAATTTATATTCAAATCAAATTAGATTCCTATCAATTAATAATAATAATAATAATAATAATAAATTTTGCTTATATTGAACAAATTAATATCCTAATCTGTCTTAACAACAATTTACATTTCTAACAATTAATAATAATAATATATTTTGCTTTTATTGAAATAAATTGAACGAAAATAACACACATTCATAAGTAAAAGGAAAAAAAAAAAGAAAATTCATTTGAAGTAAAATCATTTAAATGATTCGTATTTATCGTTCGATCTTTACGTTTGCATATATGTGCGTGCTTGAAAAAATAAATAAAAGAAAAAGAAAAAAAGGAAAAAGAATAAAAAGAGGGAGATAGAAAACGTCATACTAATGCAATCTTTCGCACGTTGAAACGGTAGAACGAAGCTTTTCATAATGGCAGAGCCCGTTAAGTGCTCTCGCATAAGTGCCACTTCTTCTAATACTCGTTCTTAGCAACTCACATTCATCTATATATATATATATATATTTTCTACGCCTTAAAAATTATTTTCTAAAACAGAGAGAGAGAGAGAGAAAGAAAATGAAGGAAAAAAGGCTAATCATTTCGATTTTTAATTTCCCTACTTCATTATTTTTATTTTATTCATAAGTATTGTGAAACGATGATATTCGCGCGTGTAATCGTACGATTAAATAATTGTTAAATAATATAAACGCATTGATTGTTTAAAAATAAAGAAAGAAAAAAAAGAAATATCGTATCAGATTTTGTGCTTTTTTATTTTTTTTTGAATTATTGCAAATTTTACTATAGGATTTTTCGTTAAGATGAAAAAAATATAAAAGCACGTTTAATTAATTAATTTATTTATCGTGTCATGGGGTGATATTAATAAGAATTTACTTTGAACTACTCTATTTCTCATATTATTATAATAATAAAATTAAACATTACATAAATAAATAAATAGCCGTTTCTCTGTGATGTATTATTAATAATAATATATAATATCGTGTGCATTAATGTAGAATTCGCGTTACGTAGTATACAGACCCCTCCCCTTCTCCTCCCCCGACCATCCATCTGTATTTTAGGTAATATTAATTATTCGAAAATCGATTTATCGGAAACATTTTGTCTACGTGTTATTTTCAACAACAAGACAGTAATTACACCATTACCTCTCTTTCTATTTTAAATATTAATCGCGTCCGATTAATATTTATTTTATAAGAAATTTAATAGAACACGTTCGAAAGCTTTCATTAAATATAATAAAGCCTTTTTTTTTTTTTTAAATAATTAATCACATATTTACGAATTATATCAATTAGAATTGTAACATCGTATTAAAAAATATTGAATACGTTGTAAAAATAAACGCGTTACACGTGTTGCGTATAATAAATTACACAGAAATGTGTTAATATTTAAAAATATTACTTAACATGTGTGTAAAAATAAAAACACACACACATTTATCGTCAATTAATAAATATAAATATTAATATAAATATTAATATTAATATTAAATCAAACACTCCTCCCCCCGTATATTTAAATAAATATGCAAATTTCGTTGCACAGAAATAATATTAGAAAAGAAAAGAAAACAAATGTGAAAATGGAAAACAGAGAGAGAGAAGAGTATATATATATATTATAATTAAATATTATATATTATAATAATCAATATTACATCATATTATTTTAAATCGATGAGAAATAAAATTTCAAGAAATGGATAACAACTTTTTAATAATATACAGTGATCAAGTAAAATAAATAATAATAAAAAATGTTAATAAAAAAAATAAAAAAAAGGGTCGTATATATATATATATATACAATATATTTGGAAGAGGATAGAAAATGTTGTGTTAAAACATATAGGAATAAGTGTAATTTGTTGGTTTTTTTTGTATTCGGTGAGATAATATTGTTCCTTTTATCGTGACGTTGCATTGTGGTTAATTCGCGTGGGTGGTCATCCGAAGAAAAATAGAAAGACAGAAAGAAAGAAAGAGAGAGAGAGAAAGAGAGAGATACTAAGAGCCATTAAACATTAAAACTACCGACAATTAACCCTTTTGCGGTCGAGAACTTTTTCAACTGTACTTATCTCCCTGAGTTGAATGTATTTTCTACTGATGAATTAAACGTAGAACGTTAAATAACAAAATTATTTTCATATAATTGTCAGATTGTATTATTACGCGATAATGTTAATTATATATATATAGGAAATAAATAAATAAATAAATAACCCCACGTGCAAATATTTATTTATCTTTTTATATGAAATATTTTCTAATATTATTTATATAAAATATTCTATAAAACCCAATGCAAGTATATCCTTTTATATAATATATTCTAATACTTGTATTTTCTACTGATGAATTAAACGTAGAACGTTAAATAACGAAATTATTTTCATATAATTGTCAGATTGTATTATTACGCGATAATGTTAATTATATATATATAGGAAATAAATAAATAAATAAATAAATAACCCCACATGCAAGTATTTATTTTTCTTTTCATATGAAATATTCTCTAATATTATTTATATAAAATATTCTATAAAACCCAATGCAAGTATTTTTTTTTATATAATATATTCTAATACTTGTATACGTTAAAAAAAATTAATATAGAAATTATTTAAAAAAAATAATAATTAATCTCAATAATTGGTTTTAGGTATCATAAACTTTGGTTTTTCTTTTAATCCTATATAAATGAAAATAAAAAGAAATATATCGGGTCATGGGGAAAGAACTTTTTTTTCTTTTTTTTTTGGTTTTTTAAGCAAGGACAAAGATCCTCTCGTTTTTTCGCTCTTCCAAATTCCAAGAGCAAAAAAAAAAAGATGGTGAATACGAACTACACACATACTCGGCCACGAAAACACACTCTCTCGCTATTTCGAATGCTATTTCGGCCACGCACTTAAAAATCTAGGCCGTCCTTGTGATCAGTTCTCGTAAGAAGAAGAAGAAGAAGAAGAAAAAGAAGTTGAAGAAGAAAATGAAGATAAAAAGAAGAAAAAAAAGTTGTTCGAAGTTTTCGTCAAGTATATATAAAAATATGTGTTTTGCGTATGTATGTGAGATGCATGAAATATGACACACACATACACACACACATATTTCTTTAAACGTCGCGCACATTTGACAAATTTTTCCTGCGACTGTTAACCAAAGAAAAAGAAAAAGAAAAAGAAACAAAAATGAAAAATAATTCGAACAACGAGCGAATAAAAAAAAAGGGACGTGAAAAACTTAAATGACGAAGATGAATACTAACGCGATATAATAATGACGATATTTAAAAAAAATAAAATAAACTAATCGTACTTTTCTAAATGTTTTTTTTTTT
>JACGWG010000022.1:2269670-2301836 GCA_023678865.1 Polistes exclamans | reverse complement strand
TTTTTTTTTTTAATAGAAAGCGAGAAAGATAGAGAGAAAAGAAAGTAATGCGCGTGTGTGTGTGTGTGTGTGAACTATATTATAATAGTATTTGATTTATTTTTATTTTTAAATGTTCCGTTAGATATATGACCACACACACACACACACACAACCAACACAAATAAATGTTAAACCGCGACAAAGGAAAACGTCTGTGGTAAAAGTTAGGAAAGATGACTCACCAACACGTTTGATTCTTCACCGACTAACGAACAACGACAAGAATAATGATAATATAATATATAAGTGTGTGTCATGTCATGTCATGTCATGTTATATGTATGACAAAATATATATATATAAAGAATTATAATATGAATAATTTTAATTAATATCAAAATTATTGTATTACGATGTTACAATATTTTGAACCTTTAATTATTACTTCATTTTTAATTACCGATACATACACACACATATATATATACAGGTATACATAACATTTTTTCTCTCGTTGATATTTCTTTAAAAAAAGATCTGAACCTTTTGAGTTATCTTACTTGATTTAAAAAAAATACAAATGATAAGAAAAATTGGTTGCAATTATTTAAAAAAAGAAAAGCAATCTCTTATTTCGTATCTCTTACGCTCTCTAGTGATTCATTTAAATATTTTTTTTTCTTTTTACTCTCGAAAGAAAATCCAAGAAGTTAGATAAGATACGACAGAAAGAGAAAGAGAAAGAAGGTAAGCTTGAGAAAATTATATCTCAAATCGGTTCTTCTGTAAATCGTAAAAAGGATTAAATATTAAGATCAGTGAAATAAATAGAAGAAGAAGAAAAGAAAAAGGGAAAATTATACAAACGAAAGAAAATAATCAAGAATAAAAGTGTGTGTGTGTGTATATGAGAAAAAGAGTTAGAGAAAGAGTGGAAAAAGAATCTGTACAAGTCCTCACAAATACATACATACATACATACACTTACTTAGTAATGTACATGTGTACAGAAAGAGGACAACGAACGATTATAAGGTGTGCTTGCTAAAGTCGTATTTTTTAACTCGGTCGAATCTTTAAAAGAACGCAATCTCGTTGTTATCTTCTAACTTGTATGCACGATATACTACATATATATATATAATTGTTTATATACTATACAAGGTGGTCCATGAATTATTAGGACTTAAATATATTCATTATTTGTTATAATATATATAGAAAAAAAAATGTTCTATACTAAATTAAAACTTTATATTGCATAAAAATGGTATACAATTAAAAATTACAATATACAAACAAAAATTACACAATGTAGTAGTAATAAATATTTTTTGCAAAGGGGGAGGGGGTTGGAAGCGTATATATATATTTTTTTTTATATTATAACAAATAAAGAAAATATTTTTAGCTACTAACACAGTTTATGTATATAATATACATATATTTATTAATTATATTTTATATTTTTATATACACTTTATATATATGTATATAAACCTTTCTATCTTCTATAATCGTATAACCATTTATATGTTTTTTTTCTTCTCAATTTTTCTTTTCAATCTTTCTCCTCTTTTTTTTTCATTTTTCTTTATATTTTTTAAATATTTCTTATGAGAAAATTTGTGTGCAACGTTGACACTATCCTTGAAAAATTCGTGTCTACTTATCATCCACTCTGAATAAAATTCAACCCACCCACCCACCCCTTCTTCCATCTCGTCATTTCAACGATTCCACGTCGTTCCTCCTGTCCCGACTTCGCACGCGAGAAATATTTTTCTTTTTTTTTAAACAAAAAAATTAAAGAAAAAAAAAGCTGTAATACAACAGCAACCACGCGATCGAAACTTTCGTGCTAAACACTTTTTTCTTTTCTTCATTTCGTTTATTGCTTTTTATCTATGCTTATCTTCCTTCCCTTTTTTTCCTTTTTTTTTTTTTTTAAATTATTATTATTATTATTATTATTTCTGACTCATATCCGCGTCGAAAACGTTTAAATGTTCTTCCTTTTTTTTTTTTTTTTTTGTCGTTTTATTTCTAACAAACGGACAGACAGTTTGACCGAAATTGCAAATGGAAAAACGTGCAGAAATGTAAACGTATTATTGCGTTGATCTAATCATCATCGTATTATCCAACACGTATTGCATTAATAATAATCGTTCGAAATGGAAATAAGATTCTTCGTTGAGGAAATGCATCCTTTACCTTTTTTCCTTTTCTTTTTTCTTTTTTTCTTTTATTCTTTCGTACGATATTGCTGACGAACTTGAAATTAATTACTTATTCTTTTATATTTTCTTTCTTATTTCTTTTTTTTCTTGTTTTTTTTTTTTTCTTTTGGTTTAATTCAACGTTAAAAACGTATCGAAGAGACAGGTTTGAAGTTTTTTTTACAGTTCGTCATCGATTCAATTTCATTTGCATTTTTAAAAATTTTTTTTTTATATCATTGAAATTATTATTCAAGTTAATAGAAGAATTTTATTAACAATATGGTATATTCGATTAATTATAATTCACAGCTATTTATAACTGATCGAATAAAAATTCAGCATTTATATATAAAAAAAAAAAATGATTTTTCTACAATTATAAATCTATAAATATTAATGTGTATCATCATTTAAAATCTATTTTTAACATTTTTAAAAAGAAAGAATCTCGTAAATAAATAATTTTGAAATTTAAATACACCGATTCGATATAAATAACCACACCCGGTAAAGTTGTCGTAGATATTTTTAGTATACAATTTAAAAAAAAAAAAGAAACAAGGAAAAAAAAAAGAGAAATAAAAAAGAAGAGGAAGAAATGTCAAATTGATTGGAGTGTCGAGTTGTTTTACAATCCGAGGCTCGTTATGCTCATTCTTTCTTTTCTATTTATCTATCTATCTATCTATCTATCTATCTATCTATCTATTAATCCATCTACATACCTATTTATGTTTCATAATCCTTCGAGATAGAAAAAGAAAAAAGAAAAAAAATGAAAAAAGAAAGAGAAAGTAAAAAGACAACAACACAGGTAACACGACCCGTCTTGTTTTAATCTCAACATGAATAAAAACCTAATAGTAATTAATAATACATAAACATAACTAATTATATATATATATATTTATATGAAATCACAAAAGTACTAGCTGCTTCGAATGTAAATTCAAAATAATTAATATTTCCTTGCAATCAAAACAAGCGTATTTTGTATACAAATAAACCTATTTTAAGATTATTCAACTTTTAAATTGATATTCAATTTGATTGCAGAAATATACATTTTATAGTAAGAAAAGTATATACATATTTTATTTAAATAATCTAAAACACACAATTGGTCTCGCAAAGAATATTTTTATTTATACTTATGTTAGAGATATAATAAAAAAAAACCCATAATGATTATATTTGTATTACTCGATTGACACGTATTATTTTTGCATCATATTAATATTTTTATAAAAATTAGGTATATCTCTTGTGAGATTAATTTTATCAAATTTTCTATATGAATTATTTTATATGTTTTTGTGTATAATAAAAATAATTAAGAAATATTGTATTAAAAAAAGAATATTGATTGTTTTTAAATTGAGAGACACATTGTTTATGAAATATTTCTGGGACTTCTTGTATATATATATATAAATATTTAAATGTATATATCTGCATATACACATACATATCTAATATGTAAATACAATATTAACGTATCAAGGATATCTATTGTTACGTGTGCTATGTTGCAGCTGATAAGCCGACTATACTCGTTCCGTATACATAATGAATCATCTTTCGAAAACGTTCCGATCATTTGATGTCATGCAAGAGTAACATATCTCTGATTTATGGTTTTCCTAACGATCTATTACCGGTAAACTCTTGTAAAAAGCTGTTTTGACAGATTTTCATCGAGCTCAGTTTAAAGGCTTTGAATAATACAAAAAGAAAAGGATGAAGATAGACAAATAGACAGATAGATAGATAGATAGACAGATAGATAGATAGATAGATAAGGATAACTTGAAAGGTTATATTCAAGATGACTCAACTTTAACTTTGAACTTAATTAATGAATTTTGTTTATTTGTAAAAGTACAAAAAGACTACACCATTTATTTTATTTCATTTGTTTTTTCGCATCCCAAGAGAAAATTAATTCTGTATAATAAATTATTGATATACTGTTTCGTTAAACTATTGCACAATTATTTATTCAATATTTTTCATTCATTTATTTTTCTTATTGTAATCAAAGTTATATAAAATTCGCGAGATGAATTTTATTTAAAGACTTAAACAAAAAACAAAAAAAAAAAACAAAAAGCACGTACTTCGAATCGAAAAATTGTCATTGAACATTTTAATTAATACGTTTTAGTATAACAAATAAAAAAAATAATAAATTCTAAAAAAAAGAAGAATACTATAAAACACGTACTTTCGAAATCCGAAAATTTTCCCTTTTAAATTAGAACATACAAATTCTCGAACATTTTATCAAACAATTAGTTAGTAAAAAAAAAAAAAATATATATACATTCCACGATAACACAAGTGTCTACGTATACATACGTCTATATGTAAAAATATACAAATACACATACGTGGATAGAAAAATCGGTAAAGGATATTGCGAAAAACTTAGGAAATGGTTAAAGAGTAGAGTATGTAAAAAAAGGGGGATAAAGGGGGACATGGGATATGGGCGGAAGGGGGGGGGGAAGGTAAGTAGTAAAAGTATTGCTGTTTCTTTCCTAGACTCGTACACATTTTCTCTCTCTCTCTCTCTCTCTCTCTTTTTCTGTGGCATTACGCGAATATCAGATTTCTAAGAAAGTCGATACAATGCTCTCTCACTGGGCAGCCGCTTCCGTTGCAATATCGTGTCTAAAATGGAACAGTTCCCTCCCCCCCATCTACCCTTCCCCCTTCCCCCTTCTACCCCTCCTTCAAGAGTTATACCATTATATACACTCAGAAACGAAAAACGAAATTCGACTTATCGTTTTCTACACTCTCCCCTATCCCCCTTCTCTTCTCCTCTCCACCCCTTGCCGCCCCCCCCCCCTCTTTTCTTCTTTGCTATCTTTTTTTTACGACTACTCACTTGAGAAAATCGCGAGAGAGAAAAACGAATCGAATCGAATTTTAAGGGCTTTCCAAGGCTTTAAGGGAGTACCAACAACTATGACTTATAAAAAAAAATAAGAAAAAGAGAGAGAGAGAGAGAGAGAGAGAGAGAGATGGATGAAATGGTAAGGAGGAGAAAGTAGGGTAAGGTTGCACGAGTTTTATTTCTTATATAAGAAAATAAGTATATAAAATAAATGATAATAATAATAATGTGTGTATGCATTTATGTACACAAATATATATATATATATGTATTTATATTTTTTTCCTAATAATTATTTTTAATATTAATTACATTGAATTTTTGAAAACACGATTAAATATATTTATAAACACGGTTTGAATAATAAAATGAAATAAATCGTAATAAATAAATATCGGGATAAAATAAAGAAAAAAAGTGTGTGTGGGAGAGGGCTAGGGGGAATCATCACTTTACAGTTTATATAAAAAAAATCCGTACATATAATAAAAATAAAAATAAGTAAGTAAGTTAATATTTACATAGAATATATATTTTTTCAACGAGTACCTATATAACATAAAACGTTCGATCATTTTTTGGATTTGTGCATAGTAGCCAGCCAACCAACCAGTCAGCCAACCAGCCAACCAAGTTAACGTTGTTATCAGGAAAAGCTTTCGCTCGATGATGATAAGAACATCCCCCGTCGATAAGGCGTACAAGAAAAAGCGAGAGGAAGAACAAAAAAAAAAAAGAAAAAAAAAAAAAGACCAAGCGCAATGCCCTGATAACGGACTATATATATATATATTTTTTTTTTCTCTTTTAAACTTCTCACATACAACGAAAAAAAAACGTTGTATCATATATTTTTTTAATTTCTTCTTTCTGTGTGTGTGTTTTTTTTAATATATAATACTCTTATATTATTACAAATGTATGTTTTTTTTCTTCTTTTATTTTTTATTATACGTTCATTGATATATCATCGATCATTGTGAAGAATATAAAGAATATAAAGAATGGGAAAGATGATAATATATCAAAGTTGGCAATAGGTGGTGGTGTTCGCAACCAAACCTCTCTCTTTCTGTCCCCCCCCCCCCCACAATACCCCATAGTTCACCCTATGGCTCATAAAAAGATCTTATGACCGGACCACAAAGACGATAAATTTGGTATGTTCGCACCTTTCAGGCAGGAGTGAACATCGAAACTTATTTCTAAAACCTTCATCCCTTTTTTTTTTTTTTCTTTGAAAGCAATAACGAAAGGAAATAAAGAAGTGTGAAAGAAAGATAAAAAAAAAATAAAAACAAGGAAGAAAAAAAGGGGATAGAAATAGAAAGAAAGAGAAAGAGAACGAAATTCTTTCTTTTTTTTTATTCCTCTACCCCCCCCATGAGAATCCCCATAAAAGAGAAAGAGAGTAACAATGAAATAAAAAGAATCAAAGTATTATATACGATCAAGTTCGAAGTTTCAAAGTTTTCCCAAATCGCGTATAACGTTTTGCCGATTTTCTTCGTGTTCCGGATGAAAGAGCAAACCTAAGAATATAAGAAGAAAAAAATAAAATAAAAAGGTAGAAGAAGAAGAAGAAGAAGAAGAAGTAGAAAAGAAATAGAGAAAGATTCTTTACGATGAGAATAAGAAGAATAAGAAGAAGAAGAAGAAGTTTCTTCGATGTCCAACGTAATTGATTTGACCTCATGAAAGATGCTTTAGAGAGTGAACTCGAATACAAGGCACGTTTCTGTTCTTTGATTATTTCCTTTGGTACTACTACTACTATTACTATTACTATTACTACTACTATTATTCGAAGGCGTGGTTTATATCTATATACGTTTCAAATGATTTTTTTTCATCTTTTCTTTTCTTATTTTGTAATATTTTATAATTTTCTTATTTTGAAAACCCTTTTCTATGAGTGGTATGAACTTATAAACGTGCTTGTCAATATAAATCTAAATACAGTATTATGATTGTTGTCTTGTGTTGATTGATTATTAAAATTATATTTAAGATAGAAAAACTTTCATTATTAAAATATATAATTTATTATTAATAAATATGTGAGTTTTGTTTTTAGTACTATTACTAAAGTAGTAGTATTTTATTATATACTAGTAATAAAGTATACTGTACTTAATAAACACTTAAGCTTATAGTATTCAACATATACTCAAAGGGTTTAATATTATTTTTAATATAATATATAATATTTAATATTTGTTTCATATTTTAATTATATATATATATATTTATTGTTCTTTTAAAAATCTTTTTTTATAGATGTTAATGGTCGTTGTTCGACCAAAAAAAAAAGAAAAAAAAATAAATCTCTCGACGTACGATTACGAACATAAAAAATAGTATTGTCTTAGGGACAGTAAGTCCCGCATTTCTACGCTAAAGGATTAAAACCTGAAAAAGATGCGGGTTGACGAGATCCTCTTAAAAAAGAAAAAAGAAAAAAAAAAATAAGTACACAAAGAATATAAAGCAAACATCAAGAAAAGAAGAAAAAGAAGAAGATTAAAAAAAAAGAGATGGAGAATGGGTCTTGAAAAATAATTCTATTCGTTTTTACTCAACACTAAACGTATTATGATCGATCAGTTGTACAATTTTTGGCCAAAATTTGATTTATAAGTTTACAATGCTGTATTTGATGAGTCAAGTATTATTATTGCATTTATGTTTTATATATTTTTGGTTATACCATACATGGTAAAATACGAACTCGAGTGAGATTTGGATAGTTATAATATTTAGATAGTATAATTTTAAGATTGGTGATAATTAGTGGTAGACGAGGGGTGTGTTAAGAATAAACCAAAAATGTGAGATAACTATAAGTGAAATAATGATAAGACATTGTAAAAAACTTTGTAAGTTGTGCAATAAAAATCTGATTATATATATATATATATATATATACATGGTAAAATACGTATATGATTTTTCGAAGATGAATTATTTAATATACTATGATAGAAATAAGTATATAATATAATATAGGTATATAAGAAATAGTGTGTGTATATATTTTATATATATATAATAAATATATAATAAGTTTAGTGTTAACAAAATAAATAAATTCAATCAAAATAATTCAAATAATATTTAAATATAAAAAAAAGAATAAAATAGAGAAACCATGTGTCACTTTTTAACGACAAGTGCATATAAACGTTACCTAGAAAGAAAGAAAAAAAAAGAAAAACCATAGAAAAGAAAAATCGAACGGAAAGGAAAATAAATGTTTAGGGAAATAGATGCAGGTGTGCGATGAATCGAAATTCGACTACGAACATATATAAATACATATATATATATATATATATATATATATATATATATATATATACGTATATCCAAGTGCAGCACATGCAACTCATGATACGATTCCTATGCAAAAACATGAGAGAGAATGAGAAAAAGTGAGTTGAGATGAACGAACAGCATCAGCAACAGCAACCAACAGCAACCAGCAACAGCAACACCACTGTTGGCTTGGCTTCCTTTCGTGGCTAAGAAGAAGATACGAGAAAGAGAGAGATAGATAGATTGAGATAAAAATAATACAAAAAAAAAATAGAAAAAAAAAATGAAAAGAATGGGCGGTGGGGGGGAGGAGGAGGGAGAGGGCGAGAAAAAGAGGGATGGAAGATGCAAAAGCGGAGGCAAAAGCGATGCCACGGCCGTACCCGTAATAAAATGCAAAACAGCTAAGCTGCCGGTGTGCACACTAATGTAAGAGAGAAAGAGAGAGAGAGAGAGAGAGAGAAGAGAGAGAGAGAAAATGAGAATAAGAAATAAAAAGAGAGACAGAGAAAGAGAGAGAGAAAGATCTGGCAGGGAACAAGCGTACCATGTATGTGTTTGTATGTGTGTGTATGTGTGTGCATGTAGAACCTCTACCATTACAACTTTAGATTTTCACGGAGGATGGCCTTGCCCGCAAAACCGGAAATGCAAACTCGCCCGCCCGAGCATCCTTCGTCATCATAAACGATCATGGTGTGCCTGTGCTAGCGAAGGTGTCTCTCTTTTCTCTTCTATCCTCTTAAAAGTCTTTCCATACAATTTTTTTTTGTCTTCTTCTTCTTCGTCTTTCTCACTTCTAATTTTGTCTTTGAATCTCTAATAATGGTACTGTTCAAAATTTATGTGGTACTTTTTTTGTTTGGTTTAACGATAGAAATAAGTATTAATTTTTTAAATGGGGATAGATATATATTTTCTCTATATAGAATTATTTATTTTATTAAAATTTTGTTCTCCTCTCCCTTTATTAATATTTTTGATAATTATATTAAATAAACGAACGTGGGATTAGATTTGTTCGTAGTAAAAAAATAATTGTTATAATTTGATAATATTTATTTGTACATTTCAAATACGTGACTATGATGCAATTTTATATGTTCGGTCATTCGAAATGATAATAAATTATTATTATTATTATTTATATACGCGTTTATATATATTTTCTGTGTGTAGAAAATATATTAATTATATTGAAAAACTATTAGGCATAATGTTTGATCAAATTAATGAAAATAAATTTTCAATAGTGAAATAACTATTAAAGAATAATTTTCTTTCATGTTAAACACGGTGAAAACTAATCCGATCTATTATATACTTGCTCGACATTTAACTTTCTATTATTTTCTAATGATCGCGCGTACGTGCCAATAGTAATCAAATTATTATCAATTTCTATTAATCTATGTTCCTCTCTATAAAACACAGATCATTTAATTTATTATCGAACGATATATTAATACAGAAAATTCGAGTGAAATCTTTTTTTTTTCCATAAACTTGCATATAAATTACGAACAATCAAATATATCACCAAATAAAAATAAAAATAATACTACGTCAAATTGAATAACGATGTTAATTACAAAATACGAAAAAAAAAAATACAGAATACAAAAAATATTTTCTTCTTCGTGTTCACGTATTCATACATATTATTATATAAATAATATTTAAATTTAAATATTACATAATTAATATATATACGGAGTGTTGCATATAATTGCGTAAATAATAAAAATGTATGATGCACTTTTAAATGATTTCTAAATAATATTTTCAATATACATATATATATGTAGAAGTATAATAATAATTATATTATGATGGATTTGGAAAAACTGCATTTCTTTTCGCTTTCACTCGGAATTACTTGAACCTTTCTCGATATTATACCAGCCACACACACACACACATACACATGCATCCTATACTTCTTCTATCGAACACTTTTCTCTAACGAATATCACCTCTCTCTCTCTCCCTTTCTTTCTTTCTCTCTCTCATTATCTTTTTTTGCTGTGTTTTGCGCACGTGCAATGTGGTTCTTCTTGATGTGTGCAGCAGGTACCGGCCGGCAACATTGAACAAACGTTTTATCTCACCGATGAAGATAGACCTGCTCGTTCGATCACGCGATTTTACCGTTATCGAACTTATAATCGATACATTCTTTATCTACGAGTAGAGAAAAAAAATCGATCGGAACATTATGTCTTTCCTACTTTTTTCTTCGTTCCCTTTTTTCCTTCTTCTTATTTATTTTTTTCTTTTTCTTTATTTCTTTCTTTTCTTTTTTTTTGTAATTTTACCCCTTCGACATTTCTCAAATTACACGCTTAAACAGCAGAAAATAAAAAGTTCGTATAAAATTTACGAATAATAGCGTGTTATGTGTCGTTTCAATGCAACGCTTTAAAAATTTCTTTCTTTTTTTCAAATATATAAATATATATATTATTTAAAAATTTTATTTTAAAAACAAATCACTATACATTTTTATTATTTTACTTATTCATATATGCAACTCGATAATATATTTTAATAACAGAAAATATTTAATATATAAATATTGTTCAATATGGGGTAGAATAAAAATAAAAAAAAAAATAATAAATATTGATTTTATTATTCCCCCGCGTATTTTTTTATCGTAATTATTTTTCTCGAGCAGAGAGATCTCTGTAATAACATATTTTATTTTTATTTTTAATGTCTCGTAAATCATCAAGCAATAAATCAACTGTTTCAAATTAAAATCAAAACTAAAATAAAATTAAGATCTTATTTAAATATTATAAAATTAAATATCTAACGCGTGTATATCATTAATAAATTCATAAGAACTTTCCAGTCAATTGAGAATACTGCAAACAAATTTGCATTAATTTGTATCACTGATATCTTTCGAGCTAACAGTTTTTTTTCTCTATCGATAATTAGGATAATTTGAAAGTAGATAATTACATAAAACGATGATTCCTTTTTCTTAGATTTTTTTTTCTTTTCTTTTTACATATATATATTCATAAATTCGAGTTTGACGTTTATTTTTCTGATAATTTATGCATCCATTTTTTGTCTTCTTAAGATTACGAAGAAAAAATTGTTCAATTTTGCATATTATCAACAAAAAAATGGTTTCTACGTGATCTCTCTCTCTCTCTCTCTCTCTCTCTCTCTCTCTCTCTCTCTCTCTCTCTCTCTCTCTCTCTCTCTCTCTCTTTCTCATTCGAAAGATAAAACACACTTATTCGCATATATATATATATATATATATTATTATCTTATCAGATATTAAAACGAATTTCTGGATAAATGTACACACAAACCGATGTCAAAATTTAAATACCAAGTACCAAAGAAAATTTCGTTTATTTAAACAAAATATTCGTACGTTTTCTTATATGATCAAATATTTAACAAAAAAAAAAAAGAAAAAAGAAGAATAAAAAAAAACCTAACAAATCTTTTTCTCCAATTCGTTAAATCACGCACGCAATGAGAATAAAATGATTGTATTACGAAGATGCATCATTAAATGAACGAGGAGAACGTTCGCAATGCACCGATGACGTTATCTCTTTTGTATTATCGTATCTCGTTTCGAATTTTTCATTTTTTTTTTCATTTTTTTTTTTTTTTAATCATTATATATAAGTAGCTTTATCGTTTGAGGAATGAAAAAGAGGAGGAGAAGAAAAAGAAATGAAGTGGGGACCGATAAGAAGACTTAACAATTTTGTGAAACAATCTTTCTGATTTTTATATTTCCTCTTCTTTTTTTTTTTTTTTATTCATATTTTACGAGAGAAAGCAAGAAAACGGGATACGCAAGGAAGACTCCTTCTTCCTCTCTGCTTATATATTTTATTCGTTTTTTCTTTTTTTTCTTTTTTCATTAATTCGAAAACTAGATGAGTGACGAATAAAACTAAAGAACGGATGAACGAACTTGTACGATGCCTTTAAAACCTAAAATTATAATCTAGGAATCAACCGGTCTGTCTAAAAATAAAAATAAGAAAAGAAAAAAAAAACAAGATCCAAAAATAAAATATATATATATATATATGTAAAGAAAAAAGACACGTTAATCAACATACATACAAGTTTACGCTTACTGAACGACTGACTTTCTCTACCTATCTTTTTTTTGGGTTTTTTTTTTTTTTCAAAATAAGATAATTACAAGAAGATTTAGGATACGAGGATTAAAACAAAAACAAAAAAATATAAAAACAGGTAGAAAACGTTGACGTTTCCCGTTAGTTAGTTAGTTAGTTACTTAGTTACTCAGTCAGTTTTTTCTTTTTCGAAATAGAATACAATATATAGCGAGTATTTAATGCACCATGATTATTAAATCAAACTGTAACGTAAATTGCTAAACAATGATTTACGAAAAAATCAATCAATATAGTAATACTTATTAACAATAATTATGAATAATAAATTATTTGACAAAAAAAAGAATCTTACCCCGAATTTGATGACAGTTGCTCGTAGTAGTAGAATGTTGCTTAGTTGTTTCCTCCTCCCCCCCCCACAAAAAAAAAAACCGAAAAATAAAAAACAAAAAAAAACAGAATAAAACCAATAAGCGCGTTCCCGTTGAAATAATATTTTCCTTAATTTCTTTTTTCTTTCTCTACCCTTCTCTATTAACTTCTTATATATTTGTCAGTTTTTCCTTCGATGTACTGCGAAAGAGAAAGAGATAGATCCTTCTTCTTCTTCTTCTTCTTCTTCTTCTTCTTCTTCTTCTTCTTCTTCTTCTTCTTCTTCTCTTTAAGGTTTTATCTTCTTTCCTTTTTTGATTCGCTCTTTCTTCTTCTTTTTTTTTCCTTTTTTACTTCTACGATATTCTTTCAACGTCGTCGAGTCGTCTGCACTGGCACACACCACATCATCATCATCATCATCATCATTATTATCATCATACAACGAAGTAGAAAACGATGACGACGATGACACATAACATATACCACCTCCCCCGTTAAAAAAATTTTATTTTATATATATATATATGTATGTATGTATGTATTGTATATATTTATTTTACTGTTAGAAAACGTTATTTACGAGAAGTCGTTTAAATACAACGACGAATTAATTAGTTTCTCTTTCGCGTAAACGATGACGATTACGATTACGAATAGAACGAGGATAACGAACGATGGATGAGGATGATCCTCTTTCTCTTTCTCTTTCTCTTTCTCTTTCTCTCGTAATTTTTCTTTATTCTCGATGTTCCTTACGTGTACCGCAGCGACGACACTGCACACCACGACGATGACTATCACCACCACCACCACCACCACCACCAACGCGGCCAACGGAGACAGATAACACACCAAAAATTGTCTTCTTTAATATTATAACAACATTAGACCCTTTTTTTTTTCTTTCTTCTTCTTCTTCTTCTTCTATCTCCTTTCATATACCATTTTTCTTTTTCTCTTCTTTATTCGTTAATATTAATTGTAAGGATTGAAAGACCAAAAATTGTAATCGAGTTCCTATATGTCTTTCAGTTGTATATATATATATCTTGATTTAACAAGAAGAAGAACAAGATAGACGTTTTACGGCGGCCCTTTTTTTGTTTTTTTTAGATTTTCTTTTTATCTCTTTCTTTCTCACAATTGTATTGGGCGAGAGGGGAGGGATTTGCAGGGGAGGGAGAAATCAGCCGGATCCGTCCACTTTTGGTTAACTCTTATTTTTCCTTCCTTCTCTCTTGTATTTCTTTTATCTTATATTCTGTATATATATATATATATATACGGAGAATCGTGTCGTTAAATCTCCTTATAAGAGTCTTTTTTAATAATAAATCGTAAAATTATTTAATTATAACTATTATCACTTTTTCTCTCTCTCTCTCTCTCTCTCTTTCTATCTTTTTATCTTTCTCTTTCTTTCTTTCTTGGTGCTGATCGTACTCGGACGGAACAACACCGTCTCCTCCCTACGGTGTCACAGCGCCAACTGACAGCGGCTCGCTGCTCGCCGGTACCCTCGTGCACAGCGGCCAGACAAAGATCCGAAGATGCCCGAATATAGTCGAAAGTATACGAGGGCCGGCCAGTCAGCTGGCTCCCCGGTGGCAGCCGACTGCATCGGTCGTGCGCCGGTGCTGTTGCCCTCCGCTCCGCTTCGATCACGGTCGTCCACGAACTTTCCCGAGTCAGCTGGCTGATTGCCCCCCACTCCTATCCCCATCCCTATCCACATCCCTATCCCCACTCCCACCACTACCTACTTGAGCTCGGGCCATCGCTATATACTACTACCTAACTCCACCGCCCCCACCACCACCCACCGGTCGCCCTTTTACATTTTACCACCCTACTCGGTGATATCTCTCGTGAACGTTTCTCGTTCCTTCCTCACCTATCCTATTCCTATTCCTATCCTATTCCTATCCTATTTCCATCCTATCCTATCTTAGCATAGCGTAACATAGCATAGCATAGCATAGTCTTGCTTAGAGATTAGAGACTAGCCTAGTCTCTTCATGTTTCTATACGGAAACAACTCACCCCTATATATGTACTTTATTAGGAGAAACCGAACTTTGTTTATGACAATTAAATAATAATAGATATAATAATAATTAACAACCCACACATCTTCTATCCTATATATATAGTATAAGTATTATATTATATAATATTATATTATATTATAGTATATAAATATATATATACTTTATTACGATAAACCGAACTTTGTTTATAACAATTAAATAATAATAGATATAATAATAATTAACAACCCACACATCTTCTATCCTATATATATAGTATAAGTATTATATTATATAATATTATATTATATAAATATATATATACTTTACTATGAGAGAGACCGAAAACTATGTTTAATTAATTAATTAAAAATAAACTAATTCAACAAATGAACCAATTGTCGGATAAAAGAAACATTCATTGTCTATTGGACACAATCAAATACTCGAGTTTTGTTGCAACTATACTATCTCATAATCATTTTATTTTAATGTATCTTACTTTTTTAAATTGATCATCGATAATTATTCTTTTTCTTTTACATATATACCTAAACTCATTTTTCTCCAAAACTTTTTTTTTCTTTTCCATTCGATTCTTTTATTATTCCACGTATTATCTCGTAGTCTCGCAAATTTCTAGAGACAGACACAGAGAACATTTTTCTTTTTTCATTTTATTTTTCCTCATCAACTACTTTCTTTTCGTTTTCCGTTCCAGCAAAAGAATCGTTTTTCGAATACGAAATCTTTCTTCCTTGATTCATTGGCTTAAATTCGTCGGCATATTGCCAGTCATATGCCTGCGAGTGCATAAAAGTACTCGTAAATTTTACAAATTTATTAATGTTTCTAACTCTCTCTCTCTCTCTCTCGTAAATGTCTTCCTCTTCCTTCTCTTCCTCCTCCTCCCTCATCCGTTTTTAATTCTATATTCGCAAATTTGAACTGGAAGTATTAATTTCTGGACAAAATGTAACGTCAAAAAAAAAAAAAAAATGCTTTTTCAATTCTCAACTAAAATAAACAATTTCATTCGAAAGAAAATTTTGGACAGGAAAGTTCGAAAAGTTTGAAAAAAAAAACAATAAAAAGGGGATCGTAATAATGAAAATTTTTTTTGAAATAAAAAAAAAATATAATTCACAATTTCATGTAGGAAAAAGGGTGTATTTGAATATATTAAATATAGAAATATATGCCATGTAATATATATTAATTATCAAATAAAATATATGATAGTGTTGAATTTTTCTCATTTTGACATTACCAAATACAATTATTATAATTAATATAAGTACAAATATAAGTAATAGTGTACAAATAGTTTATACATAATATAAGATAAATTAAAATATATTTTGGGTAAGTATAATACGAGTTAGTGAAATAATTTTCTCTTATTATACTTATCTCGATGAAAACGAGACCGAACTTAGAGTAACCTGTTGCAATTTGCTCGTCTCTCATTTTATCGCATAGAATGCCGATTACTATCGACGTTTGAACTTTCAATCGCACCTTGTATACTACATACAAACTTCAAACATACATATATATACACACGTAGAACAGAATCATACACACACACACACACACACACATACAATAATGTCTTTATCAACTTATATGTATATCAAATGAAAAGAAAAAATTCGTCGAACCAATCAGGATGATTTCATTTAAAACTACTAGCCCAGGTTTTTCCTTATCCAGGAAAACGATTCCTTTCCTGGATATCGCGTGTCACTAACGATAACCCGAACAATTCTCATCTTCTCTTTCCTATTCCACTTTTTTCCATTCTTCTATATGTGTCTATTTTTCGTTTAAGTGTAGTAGTAGATTGGTCCACGAATCGATCGATCGAAATCTCGTATATTCTTTCTCTCTTTCTCTCATGAACACGATTCGAATCCCGAAATCCTTTTTCTTCCTGTCTTCCTCGTTTATTTTGATAGTGGTGGTGGTGGTGGTAGTGCTAGTGGTGGTTTTCGTTTTGGTGCACCAACGACTACCAACTTCAAACTATTCCGGCTTATCGAGCGGAAAAGAAAAAAAAAAAATAGAAAAACGAGAGAAAGAAAAATCTTCTTCTATCAAACGTTTTCGTCTATCTACCCCTTTTCCTTTAATCGTCAGATTTTCTTTCTCTCTCTCTCTCTCTCTCTCTCTTTCTCTTTCTTTTTCTCTTTCACATCATCCACTTTAACGTTTAGAACAAAAGAGAAAAAGATTTCTAGCTTAGACGATTCTAAGAATGTTACTCGTCTTGTGATCTTTTCTAAAAGATCGGAGTAGAAAGATTCGAGTAAAAAAAGAAGAAAAAGAAAAAAAAACAAGAAGAAAAATGTTTCAAATCGTTCGAACGATTTTCTCGCTTAGCAACAAGACCACACCGTACTACTATCTTCCAGTTGTTACATGATTTTCAAAAGATTTTCATCTTATTGTATCTAACGTAAAAATAAAAAAAGAAAGAGAGAGAGAGAGATAAAGAATTAGAATCATTGGAATCCTATTTTGAAAACGTTCAAAAACATTTTTGTATCATTTTCATTTTAATATCTAACTTTAACTCTACTGTGTTGAACCTTCACCAACACCACCACCACCACCACCATTACTATCACCACCACTATCACCAATACAACCACCACCCCTTTTCCCTATCTCTCTTAGAAACGCGCACGCGCATAACTCGAAGCAAGGCCGTACACGAGGACACGCATACGGGTATTCACAATGGAGACCTGCAATAAGAGTAACAGAGAAAGAGAGATAGATAGATAGATAGAGAAAGAGAGAGAAAGAGAGAGAGAGAGGGATTTAACATAGGCACGATTTTCTCTTCCGCAGCTTCCACCACATGTAGGTCTGTAGCGCTAATACAGGGTGAGTTATATAAATCCCGACATATATTGTGTTCACTGAGCGAGCGGTCAGCAACGCCCCTTAGAAGGCGAAAGGATTGTAATTTTACGCTGGACTCATGAGGGATAAAATGAGGGAGTGTGAGTGTGAGTGTGTTAGTTTGAATGTGAGTGTGAGTGAGTCCCTATTACTACCACCCGTTGTACCTTAAAGGGGACCGATCGAATAGCCCGTTACCTGCATTGTTATGTGTTACTTTTGGATTCTCAAATAATCTTTCTTTCTCTTTCTCTCTCTCTGTCTGTTTGTCCTTTTCTAACCCATGAAATATAACGTTTAAATCTCATATCTTGATTCCCTTTTGAAAGAAGAACTATACTAAGGGGGGAATCAAGATGAAGTTTGTCTTTTTTCTATTTTTTGGCCAGCTGTTATGTTGCCTTTGCTTTGCTTTCATTTGATTTACGAAGGTCGTAAGGGAACTAGTTTCGAAAGGGTGACCCAGTGACCTCCCTTTTTTTTTATCTTGATTACTAGAAAACTTTGACTATGTGTCTTAATATTTAACTGCACTTTGTTTGGGATCTGACAAAGTATGGTATATATATTTTTCATTATTGAAAATGATTTAAAAAAAAAATGATTTATATATATATATATATTTTTATGATATATGTTATAATTTGTTAATAATAATATATAACGTCAAATCATTCGATTACATTCCATCGATAATATTTCTCAAAGTTTATTCCCGTTCCCATTTTTACGCGGTTATATATTTTTGAAATATTAACGAGAAATCAAATTTGTATGATAAATTTAATTAAAAGAATGTTAATTTTATTAATTGATAAAAAAAAGCTAAAAAAAAAGAAAGAAAGAAAAATTACGAAGAGATCGTACGATTATGAGAGTTAATCGTAAATTATAAAAAAGAAAAATTATTTATCGCAATGGGAAGGACGTAAAAAAGAAAAATGTGAAGAGATATTCGATAGATTAGATAAATCTAAAATTGTCTTCATCAACGCGTTCTCAGATAATGAAGATAAAAGAAAGTAATCAATTGATGATGGTTTTTAATCATAGTTCAAATACGAATTAAACAAATTGCACATCAGAGTAGGGATTAATCTATGAATCACGATGAGATAAAATTCATACTTTAAACGTTTAATCAAATATATTTATGAATGGGGATATTAAATTTCGCATTTTTAAAATGATCATTATAAATATACCGATACTGGTAAATAAATCAATAAAAAGACAAATTTAATCGTACGATCAAATGAATTATCTCGTCGACGATAATCGAATAATAAAATTATTTCAATAATAATTGTTATTAATAAATTATTAAAAATTTTATAATACTAAATATATCGATCGTTTATTTTGAAAGTGGTGTAAATCTATTTTCTGTCGTTTCGAGAAAATTAAAGGTTTGCATATTGGTTAATTTAAAAATATTCATTAATTATATCAAGTTCAATAATGTTTCTATTAATTTATCGATATGTAATTTAATTATATACATTACTTTTAGGATAATTTAACTAAAATATTGTATATTTATAGGCTGCAAATGAACTTATACTACTTTCAAAATAAACGGTCCATATACAAAGTGTCCTAAATAAATTTTTCAAGTACTTGCGATAATCTGACAAAAAAATACTTTAAACCAAAGTTGATTTGTTTTTAATTGACTATATATGGCAATAAGAAAATGATCGAAGAAAATTTCTTTTTTTTTTGTTCTTTTAAAGGCTAAAATACTAATTTTTGTTTAAATATCAAATTAAATAATACTAAACGAAAGAATAATTCATTGTAAAATGATAAAACGTCTACGTATAAATCGGATTGCTAAGATTTTTAACGAAGCTTTTTTTTTCTTTTTTTTTTGTTCTTTTTTTTCCTTTTTTTTTTGTTTAGGGGGAAGCATGAGAGATACTTGCTGTAAGAATTCATCCAATACTAATTGTAAGGTACGAACCGTCCAAAAAATTCTAAAGAGAGACGAATAACAAGCCTACTTGAGAATATTGTTGAAGGGTTTCACGAAGCCTCGTAAACGCAAAAGGGTTCGGCTCAGACTAAACCGCAACGTCTAACAATCGTAGGTACAAAATTTGTGCATGCCACGAGAGAACACCGTTTGCCTTTAAAACGATTACTAAGAATTGTTGAATAAAGTCAAAAAAGAATCCAAATATTTCCTTGCCCCCTCTCACACACATAAAAATATTTTTTAACGTATTAGGAAAGGATTGCAAAGTTTTGAATCTAAGGATGTGAAAACATTGTAGAAATAGAATAACCTGTTGCAATACGAACAGTATGAGTAAATAAAGTACAAATTAATTCGTTTAATTTTTGTACTTATTATTATTTTTATATAAATAAAATAATAATTATATATCTAAACTCATCACACACTTCTTATGGTTATTTTAACTATCATTAAATGTTAATTATTTTCATCTGCATATAGATTTATTTAATCAATTCTATATCGTCTATCAAACACATTGTCTAAATTATCTGTAATTATCTTTATTTTTACTTGACTTCTTTTATATATTTTTTATTAATGTGGTTTATTTTCCCTAAAATAAAATAAAATAAAAATATAAATAAAAATATTATATTATATTAATAATATCTTTTATATATTAAATATTATATTATATTAATAATATCTTTTATATATTAAATATTATATTATATTAACAATATCTTTTATATATTATATAATATATATTACTTTAGTAGAAGATCTTACCAATATCAAATAATCAACTCAAACTTCCCAAAAAATATATTTTCTTTCGGCCATCTTGAATTTAATCAAACGAACGAATAAAATAAATTAAAAATATACAAAAATATATTATATAATATTAATAATATCCATTTATATATTATATAATACATATTACTTTAGTAGAAGATCTTATTAATACCAAATACTTAACTAAAACTTCCCAAAAAATATATTTCTTTCGGCCATTGTGAATTTGACCGAACGAATGAATAAACGAATAAACGAATAAACGAAAGAACGGTCTTCAAAAGTCGACGACACGACTGCGAAGAGGAGAACGATCGGCCACGATGACAGCCACGTCTCATGAATATTCAACGAGTACTTCGGGATTTGCGGAGGTGGAGGTAGAGATAGAAGTTGTGCTGAGGGGGTGAGGGGAGGGACTGGTTGAAGGTAGAGTTGAAGGAGATGGCAGAATAAGAATAAGAATAAGAATAAAAAGAATAAGAAGAAGAGTGAACAAGTAGGTGGATGAAGAGAACAGAGTAAAGAAGAATTGAATGAGTGAGAGGAAATGGGGGTTAGGGTGGTGTGGTGGGTGGGGGAGGAGGGATAGAATAACACAGTTTCTTCTGTCGCGACCGGTCGTCCACGTTTTGTTTCAATCGGATCTCTTTGTCTCTCCCTTTCTCTTTCTCTTTCTTTTTATTCTTTAACTATGCTTCAACGTTTCCATTTCTCATCTTGTTCTCAGCCATTTCTATTCTTCTTCTTCTTCATCTTGTTCTTATTCTGGTTTCTATTAGACAGTAGAGGATTTCAGTTAGCCGTCGATGAAGTTAACGCGTCGTGTAAGAGAAGGGTATCAAAGGGCGGGGGGGTGGAAGAGGTGGGAGGGAGGGAGGGAGGAAGGGTTGTTGGACGAGGAAGCGTAGAAACGTTTCTCATCCCTTTTAACGTAGGTTCCCTAAATCGATTCTTCATTTTGTTCGGAAAATGAACGTTAGAGGTAACTGTTGAAAGCTGATAAAGTCTTTAATTATATAAAAGGGATAATAAATTTGTCGTAAGGGATAGAAATAGATAGGAGTCGTCGGTAGTAGTTGAAAGGGCGAGGTTAAGGGAAATGGTAAAAAAGAAAAGAAAATGATATTATTTGTTTGAAACTCTGAAAGAATATTAATGATTCGTGAGATAAATATAATATGTGATATAAACAAAATTATCGATTAATTATTCAAATGATGAACCCTTTTTTTTCTTTTTTTTTGACTTCGTTAACACGTTCAGTGTCATGTGTACCATCGATGGTACACGCAGTTAAATTTATATATTACGCTAAATATCATATGACCTGAACGTGTTAAAATAAATAATTATATTCGCATATTTTTATATGTTATAAATATTTGCACGGATCAATAACAATGTAAACAATCCTTAACGAATGTAAAATTTGTAAAGGTAATTAATTAATTGAATTTAATTGAAGATAATTTCAATTTGTAATTATATCAATAATTATATATTCACGATAGAGTAATATCGAAAATGTTATACGTCATAGAATACAATGCTAATAATAACCATGAGAAATGAATAATAGGATTTGAGATATTTTTGCAATTGTATTTTTTAAATATTACGTGCTTAATTAATTCTTAGTGTGGATAAGAGGGAAAAGTAGTGATTTCGATCTTTTGTTGAGAATAATTGATAGTTTAACTGGATAAATTCGATGACAAACGAGTGCGGATCAATTTCATCGCAACTAGATGAAGTCACCCCATGACAACAAAGGGGGATAAGTTTAAGTATTTATCTAAGATATATCTTCAAGTTTCTCGTTTAGGGTCTACTGTTGTTATTGCTGTCTGTCAATCAGTCAGTTAGTCTGTCTGTCTGTCTGTCTGTCTGTCTGTATGTTTGTCTATACGAGCCAACGATAATAAAACATTATATGACACTCGTGTTTAGGTATGTAAGATTTTTGTTGAACCCAAGAAGATTCTAAAGAGTGAATAGAAAGATAAACGTTCGAAAGATAAACGATTGATTTTATCTTTATCTTTATCTTTCTCTTTCGCGTCTTTATTTCGTCTCGTTATTTTTTGGATTTTGGAAATTAAATTTATGTGGTAAGATTCAAAGATTCGTATTGATACTATTCGTCATATCGGTTCTTTTAATTATTTTATTAAACGATATGAGAAAATATTTTTTAATAATATATAATAACATAATTAATATAAAATAATAATAATATATATTATATTAAATATTTTATTAATTCAATTTAAAGAGATATTTAATTTCTATTTTATGTATTGTGCACATTGCAATTTTAATTTAATTCGAATTATTTTCTTGTTTGTTTTTTTTTCAACTAATTGTAATTTACGATCTTTTTTTATTTACGAAGGAGTAAAAGACAAATCAGGGGAAACGTTGTTAAAAAATTTCGAATAAAATCCATTATCCTTATATATATATATATATCGCAAACACATTTTATTTTTTTTTAAATATTTTTTTCGTAAAAAACACCATCGTCAATTTATTCGTCGATCGCGTGTCCCGTGAATATCGTGCTCGACACCTGCCAAATTTTCTAGCTCGTCGTTATATTCATTTTCATTTCCTCTTTTTTTTTTTTTTATTAAAAAGAGTTTCCTTCTCTTTCGTGATAAAAAAAAGAAGAAGGAAAAAAATGAAACGTCATCCTTATTTCCTTCTCCTCCTCTTTCTTCTTAATTCAACAATTTTTGATTCGTCACGCGACTTTAGAAAAATAACGTAATAACGTTTTAGAAATTTCATTAATTAATAAACGAATAATCGAGAACACACAAATTTGTTCTCAATTTCTCTGCCAACACAACCCTTTCTTCCAATCACAATCTTATATTCATTATATTATTTTTTTTTAAATTAACGAAAACACCTTTTTTTCTTTAACGTTGACTAAAAACGTTTAACGTTGAATAATGAAAGATTTGATGGAAACACGTTAATCACATGAATTCTAAGAGCTAGACGAGTTACGATAAATTATGCTAATAAAAGATAATTCGATTATAACCATCTAGCCTAATATCGTAGTAATTCTTGGGGGTGGGGGTGGGTGTGGGGTAAATGGGGGTTAGTTAATCCACCCCATTCGCGGACAAAGGAAGGAAGCCAAAGACGATGTCGCGCACAACGTTTATCGATCCTACTTGGAACACCACCAACCCCTCAATCCACTCCCCCTTCCTTCCCCTACCTTCCCATCATCCCTACCATCACCCACAACCCCCGCGGCGGCAACGGACGAAGAACAAAGAACCGGGTGAACCCGCCTGTGACCGTTCTCCTCCCCTCTGCTACGATCCACCTGCACCCTCTCCCCCTTCCCATCCAACTACTACCACCACCACCACCCACCCCTTTCGACACTCTTATTCTCTAGATTTTCTTTCGAATTATTTTTATACTAGGTATCTTACCTTTTTCCACCCACAACCCTCCCTTTTTTTATATATATAAATATAATAAAATATAAAATGTAAATAATATATAATATAATATATATAATAATATATAAAAATATATAAAAATAAAAAAATATTTTATATATATATATGTATAATATTTAATTACATATACATTCACTATAAATGATAATTAAATATAAATTATTAAATGTATATTTATATATCCCTATAAGTAAACTATAATTATTTATATATATATATATATTAATATATAAATTTTTTCAATGATTTTTTTCGACATATTGTCAGTATCGTATCTTTTCTCTTTTTTATTTAATATATATAATATATATATGTGGGTGTGAGTTTTTTTGATTATTCTTTGCGAATATTTAATTACATACATATCTATTTAAATGATAATTAAATACAATATATTAAATGTATTGTATATTTATATGCTTATATAAAGTATATGCATACATACATAATGTATACAGAATTATATTATATATTAATATATGAATTTTTCAAATTAATTTTCTACTCGGTATCGTACTTTTTCCATCCCATTTTTCCTTTTTCTTCTTTTTTTTTTTTTCCTAATCAAACTTCCAAGAAAAAATTTAACACATTCATTATACTTTCAAAAGGGTTAATTAAATTATCCTAATGTCTTTATCCAAACGAATTGTAAATTTAATTTTTATCATTTAACACACAAAAAGACAAAAGAAGAAGAAGAAGAAGAAGAAAAAAAATAGAAAAAGGTTATACCGTTCACATATGGAGTTCAATAAATTTCACATATTATATTACAACAATGTAACCCTACAAAACAATTCTATATACAATTAACTAAGATAAATCTCAGTAATATCATATATGTCAATTATATAAATCAACAAGAAATCAATCAACTTAACACTCGATACAAAATCAATCACAAGGATAATCCTAGAAAATTCAAAAAAAAATAGATACAAAAAGAAAAGAACGAAGAAAAACAGATGAAAGTAAAAGAAAAAAGTGCATTTCTCATCTCCTCCACCACCCACCCACCCAACATGAAACCCTAACTTAAGAAGATGGAAGAAAAGGGGTGGTGGTGGTGGTGGTGGTGATGGGGCATGGGCCAAGAGGGTTCTTGCTAACCTTCAAGTACGCGGAAGCTACTTCGAAAGAAAGAAAAATAAAGAAGGCGAATAGGGGGTGGTGAAGAGATGGGTGGTCTCGTTTGCTTTGGTTTGGTTGGTTGGTTGGAAAGACGAAAAGCAAGAAGGAACGGATATGGGGTTCACATTAAAGCAAGGCGTTTTATCGATTGGCTTCTCTTGGAAAAGCGTGCCGCCAGGAACAAAGAGGACAGGAGGCCGCCTGCGCCACACTGCCACACAAAGGATCCCGATTCTCCATTTCTACGAACCCCCGAGCCCTCTCCTATCCCAACCCCCACTATACTTCTTTCATACCCCTATCTATCCACCCCCGAGCACACAGCATCACCAACAGCATCAGCAGCAGCAGCAGCAGCAACAGAGCAAACGGGGCTGTTGCTTTTCCGTTCTTTCATTCCAATATATATATATATATATATATATATATATTATTATATATATATATATATATATCTAACCTTTTTTTCACCCCCTCCTATATACCCTTATACGCCACCCTTTTACTCTTTCCATCCTTTTTGTCATTCTTATTTTCTCTTCTTATTCTTATTCCACTAGTAAAAAGTATCTTCCACAATGGTTTATCTTCCTCCGTAATCCTGTTCTACCAATCGGTCATCGCGATCAACGATTTTCTTTCTTATTTTTCCCTTTTTTTCTAATGGTTCTCAGGACATGTGAAACCTAAATTTAGATATATTAAATGATAATCAAATAAAGTTAGATATTTGAAATGTATGTATATATGTACATTGTATGTAATTTATAAGAGAGTACATTGTATTATTGTTTTTTTACATTTTATATATGTAAATTTATTTATATGTATATAGATATATTTAATTTTATATGCATTTATATATTTTATATATTTAACTTTTATCTATATACATTTTTTAGGATGTACCAAAAGTTCGTACATTTATTGTATTGAAACTTGACTTTGAAACTGCATAATTGGATTGTTTTTGTAAAATTTATTTTGGAAATATTATTTTTTTTAAAATAGTACGAATTTTTAGTTTTTCCCTAATATATCCAATTTCATGTCAATATATTTACATTTTATATATCTAATTTTTGATTCTACATTGACATTTTATGTATCTGAGACTTTATCTATAGATATATTTAATTTTATACATACAAAAAGAAAAAAAAACAGATTAAAACAAAGTGCATTTCTCTGTTCATATATATATATATAATAAAAGAAATAAAGAAACAACGACAATAAGAAAACAAAGAACAAAGAAAGAAAAGTTTAGCATTGTAGAGGGTTGGGGTTAAGATTTGACACGTAGGATCAACGTCAAACGGAAACCCTGACGAAAATCGTTTCTAATAATAGTTGATTATGATAGTAGTGGTGGTGGTGGTGGTGGTGGTGGTGGTGGTGGTGGTGGTGGTGGTGGTGGTGTATCCTTCGTCAAAAAGAAATGACCCAATCATTTCGTTCATCCACACTCGATTAACGTTCCTGTTTGGAAGAGGGTAACAAAGAGAAACGATACGCGCGTAACTTTTAAGGACATAAAAAGGGAGAAATAAAAGAAAAAGGGATGGAGAAGATCTTCTTTCCAACGAAATCAAAGGGAGGGTTTCACCTCCCTCCCCCCACCTCTTTCCTAACTCCCTTCACATATCTCACCCCTTGACAAAGGTGACTAGTCGTAATCTTTATTCGAATTTTCTTTGTTAAATATCTTTTACACCCCATCCACGAAATAATATTATATATTATATGTTATTGTTATTTGTGTGTCTATAATAGAATTTTTTATTTAAATAAAAAATTCATATATATATATAAAAGATATAAATTTTTATTTTATTATCTAAAGATTGATTTTTTTTCTTACTTCGTACGTCGAATTTTGTATACTGGATGGGGGTGGGAGATGGGGGAATAAATATTGTTATTTGTGTGTTAATAATAGAATTTTTTATTTAAATAAAAAATTCATATATATATATAAAAGATATAAATTTTTATTTTATTATCTAACGATTGATTTTTTTTCTTACTTCGTACGTCGAATTTTGTATATTGGATGAGGGTGGGAGATGGGGGAATAAATGGAAGAGAAAAAACAAAAATTAGAAATAAGGAAAAAAGTTTACTCGCATGTTAAATGTACTTTTTTCTGCTTCGAGATTTTCTTCGCAATCGTGAAAAAAAAAAAGAAAAAAAAAAGAGCGTTGACTATCACTACCACCCTTTACCATTCATCCACCCCTTTTAGTATCACTCCTTCTTCGTCTATGATTACTTCTTTCCCGAGTAACCCATATACGTGAAAGTTTACTTTCAGATCGATCCTTTTGAAATTGACGATATTGGTAGCAGGGGGGGGGCTTTCGAAAGATCGAAGAAAATGGTTATAGTGTTTTTTAATCTTGGGTTTTAGAAAACTTTTGAACGATTTTTTTTTTTTTTTTACTTTTTTTTTTTTTAATATATATAAAACGAAGATCAAAAGAATATAAGAAAAGTTTGTTATTATGGGTGGTGATGGTGGTGGGGGGTGGGCGGGGGGAGAAAGGGTTTGGTCATATGGAAATAGAAACTTTGTATATTTTTTTTTTCTTTTTTTTTCATTATGGTTTCTATACCGAAAGGTTAGATAGACCCGAAAGATTTGACTTCTTACGAAAAATATTCATGGCAGCTGTGCGTGCTCGTATGAGAAAAAACAAAATAGTATTAGAGAAGAGACAAAAAAAAAAAAAAGAAAGATATATATATATGTGTGTGTTTCAAATTTATGGTGGCTAAATTTTGTCAAGGTTTTCTGTCACATATGTGTGTATGGAAACTCGCTTAATATATTTTTATTTTATCTACCTTAAACGTTAATATGTGTGTATTTTTAAATTGTTAATTTACAAATTGTGTACAATTTTGTGTACAAAAATACGAAAATTTATTCTTTTATATTTATCATAAATAAAAATATAAATTAAATTCAAGAATATATAATTGTATGATTATCAATTAATGTATAATAATGTATTCCTGAATTTATCTACAAGCTATAATTATTTTCTATGTACAATAAAAACTATATACAATATACAATACTACTATACTATATACTATATACAATAAAAAACAGAAAAATTATACGAAAATGATTTATCATTTAACAATAAAATAAAATTGAAATAAAATAAGAATAGATTATTTAAAAAGTATATAACATTAATGTTCTTGTCCAAAAAGATATCAAAAAATTGTCATTCAAGTTCAACGATCCTATAAGCTACCTTATTTCATATGTTCTACATAAAAAAAAAAAGAAAAAATATTAAAATAAAAAAAGAAAAGAAAAGAAAGAGAATGACGTATCTCCGTTAAGTAGAATTCGAGATCAGTTGTATCGAAAATCTCTGTTGAGATTTCTGAGAGTTGATTTTTAAAAGACCACACTATACCTATCGAAACTAAAAAAAAAAGATAAAAAGAATAAGATAAAAGGAGAACGAACCAAGTAGTAGTAGTTTTCTTTTTTCTTTTTCTATCCTCTCTATCATGGGGCGCCGTGAGAAGGCAAGAAACGTTTTGAGGGAGTAAGCTAGTATTATATATATGTATATATGTATGTATATATAAGGAAAGAAGATAGAAATAGGAAGAACAAAGTATATAGTATATAATATACTAGCTGAGGATAAGATGAAACTCTTCTCGGTCGAATGCTCCCGGTTTTACGAGACAACTTTTTCTTTACCGGTTCGGGCGCCTCTTTTACACTCGTAAAAATCGAAAAAGAAAGAAACAAAAGACCAAGAAAGAGAAAGAGAAAGAGAAAGAGAAAAAGAAAGAGAAAGAAAAGGTTGGTAAACAGTATCAAAGTTGTGTCCACTACGCGTGGTTGCACCTTTTTGATGATAGAAGATACTTCCTAATAATATAAATTCTAACGAATGATATCAACAAATAAAAGAAAGAAAGAAAGAAACAGAAAGAGAAAGAGAAAGAGAAAGGGAGATAAGTGAAAGAGAAGGAGTCATTTATTTTATTAAATTATTCATTACGAAATATTTGAGAGATTTCGAACTTATTGCTAATCAAATCAGATTCATATTTGTACATAGTAACGAATTCTAATAGAATTTTATAAAAGAAAAAAGAATTTTAAAACCTAGTGTGCATAAGGTTAATATTTATATATGATATCGAAATTAATTATTATACGTTATGATGTAAAAAAGAAATCAATCGAAATTAATCACACTTTATCTTCAAATGACACTATTGTATAAATTTTCATATACGATAAATTGTAAAAAAATATTATATTATTTATTTTTATTATATTTTTATATATTTATATTATATTTTTATTTTATATATTATATTATATATATATAAAATTGTATAAAATTGTAAATTTGAGATGTTACAAATTTTCTACAATCAATATATAGTAATGATATAATTATAAAAGTAATCTTGTTTAATTTCTGCTTCTTTATATTCTTTATCAGTCTTGAAAATAATTCTAGGGAAAATAAATATAAATAAATAAAATAAATAAATAAATTTTATACAATATATTAAAGTTATTCGGTGTATAACGTCATCCTCACAGTTCTATCGATGAAAAACAACTAACACAAGAAGAAATAAATCGCACGGTTGGTACCAAAACGTAAACATTGCGCGAGAACGATCAATACAAATATGTAAACCAAAGAAAATGTTTGTTTTTTGAAAAATATATATATATGGAGAGATAATTCAATGTACACGCATAATGGAGTATCATTCGTGAACAATATTTTTATAAGGAAACGATATACTACGTCAAAGTAAAAAATGTTTACACATTTTTATTGTTGATTTAATTTTTGTTAACACATTGAACACTTAGTTACTCACAATACTTGTCTTACGAAAAAGAAACAAAAATACTAAGTAATATTAAATTAATTTTTGACAAAATTAATTTGCAAAATGATCTTTATAAATTAAACTAATTTTACACACAATACACATTATTTAACAAAAAATTGAACAATGATAAATAAAGAATATATATTATCAACGTTTAAAACGTGTTTGTTTATTGTACAAAATAAAATATGTTAAATGTATAATCATTATTTCCGTTTGATTTATACAAAACAAAAAACAAAAATAAAAATAACAAATAGATAAAGATAATGTTGAAAGATTTCTTTTTTCATGGATGATTCTAACGTAGATACCGTGTTTAGAATTATTTTTGTATATTATGGAAAAATGAAAGATAAACTTAGACGAATTTGGCATATATATATATATATCGTAAGTTTCTTAATATATTTTTTGATTATTTCTTAAAAGTTGAAAGAAAATGACGGAAATCATTTCGTTGGTGGATAAGATTGATACGAGGGATAGAAAGAGATGGTTTGAAAGTGGTTGTACGTTAAATTGCTGGGATGGGATGATAGTAAAAGGCATGGACGATCGGAGCTAAAAGAAAATCCTCGAGAAAAAGTCTTGATTTTCTTTCCGGATGCCGCGTAAAACTTTTACGATCGTTCGAGAGGACTATGCTCGAACGAATGTTAAGACGAATGGAATTCTCAAGAGAGAGAGTAAGAGAGAGAGAGAGAAAGAAAAAGAGATTGGAAGGTTATTCGAAAAACGTTTTCTTGATGTTTAAACCAATGGCGAACGTTGTCGTTTCGGGGACTCATGGAGATTTTAGAAAATGTAATAGCATAGTAGAAAATGTGTGATCTTTTTTGAAGCCTTGTTTTATTAGTGTGTTAGTTAAACGTTGAAATGAAGTGTATTAGTTTAAAGTTATATTATATGTGTTCAATTATTTAACATTTAAATTATATTCATATAATATTCAATTATTTTATATATTAATTAATTATATAAATTATATATTATATAGGATCGCGAGAATGTATAATATAATATCGAAAACAAGTTTAAATGACAATATACTTGAAGTATGGTGTTCCATATCATCAAGTAATATGCATAATCGTTTACAAGATGTTATTTGTGCTAAAAAAGTGGTTCTATTAAATATTAAAGACTTAAAAAGTTATCTGTCCAAATACTTTCGTGACTTCAGCAATCGTTACGTTTGTAAGAAATAAATCATAACTATTGTATATATATTTCGATTTGTTTGAAACTATACCTGTATAATCTATAAAGTCATACTTCCCCCCCTATCCAATATTAATAATATGTCAATAAGTGTGTTACTATAATATACTTATTATAATTAATAAAATATATTATGGCAAATACTTTCAAATACTTTCGTGAGTCTTTGTATATATATTTCGATTTGCTTGAAACAATACCTGTAAAATCTACAGAGTCATACTTCCATCCAATATTAATAATATGTCAATAAGTGTGTTCTTACAATATACTTATTATAATTAATAAAAAATATTTCATGACAACTGTTCAAATACTTTCGTGAGTCACTGTATATATATTTCGATTTGCTTGAAACAATACCTGTATAATCTACACAGTCATACTTCCCATCCAATATTAATAATATGTCAGTAAGTCTGTTCCTATAATATACTTATTATAATTAATAAAATATATTATGGAGTAAATACTTTGATATACTTTCACGAGTCACTTGTATATTATATATACTTTTCTTGTTTTATACTAGATTCGAAAACTTTTCCTATACGACTATATAAGTTCAAGAAATGAAACTTAGAAATCTCGAAATAGCATCATCTTTCCACATAACCCCAAAGAAATCTCAGGAACGATCGTGGAATTATTCAAAAGCGAAACGGACAAAGTACTTACTTCTTCTCGTAAAAACGAACAACCAAGTGTCTCTTTCTCTCTCTCTCTCTCTCTCTCTCTCACACACACACTCTCTCTCTCTC
>JACGWG010000022.1:2240737-2259918 GCA_023678865.1 Polistes exclamans | reverse complement strand
TTAAAAATTTGAAATATTAATTAAGAAAAAATAATTGATCAATAATACACACAAACAATACAATCGATTACGATTATTTTTACGTTATCAAACAAAAAAATAAAAAACGATATAATAGTTCTCTCTGATTATATTATATATATATTTGATGTGTAAAACAAAATAAATAATATAAAATAATAATTATGATTTATCGATGTGTTTATATATATTATCGGATTTTAATTTAATAAGGATAAAACTACTCTCGTTTTTTACGAGAATCATAATTAAAATTTATTTATTTATATATAAAATTTTCATTTATCTCTAGAATTTATTATATATTTTTTAAACACAAATTCCCATTAATTCTAATATATATATATATCATTTTATTCGGTAGAAAAAATGTGAAAAAAAATCGTTTACCTCGTGAAGTAGAAGTAATATTTTCCAAATGGTGAGGGGGGGAAAGAAAAAACAAGAAAAAGAAAAAGTAGATAGAAAAAATAGAGAAAATAAAAAGAGAAAAGAAATAAAATGAAATTATGCGAACTCCTTAGGGATATAAATTTCGTTTCTCATATTTTTCAATACGTTGACTTTATTCCCACGTGGAAGTAGTAATACCTGTACATCGTATGCTCGTAAATTTCAGTAAAATGAGAACCAGGTATCTTCCCTTTCATCTCTCACTTACTCACTCACTCACTCATTCTCTCTCTCTCTCTCGTTCTTTCTTTCTTTATTTTTTTTTCTTCTGTATTATCTGGGGTTAGAAACGTACGTAATACTTCGAACGATATGAGCTTGATTGCATGAAAACACTTGAACGAGTAATTTAAAAATAATATCATCGTGATATAGAAAAGATGTAACGTTCAAATTCTAACACGAATAAAGAAAAACCTCGTAGAAATCATCCGAGCGTACGAGGAGAACGTTTATGGTGATCGAGATCGAGGTTGAAAAGAATACCTATATATATATATATTAAACTACATAAAAGAAAAAAAGAAAAATAATGACAGAAAGAAAAGATAAAAAGAAAGATAGAATGAAAGATTTCTCACAAACCGTTTATTATAATCTATCGTCCTTCGTTCGTTACCACAGGGCCGTATTTATTATAAGATAAATTTATATTTATTACATTGAAGGGTATTATTTTTCTTTTTATGGAAATTACACATAGACAAATTTTATTTAATTAAATACATTTTATATTGTTTCAGTGTCCTAATGTTATTTTAATGAAATTATTAATATCGATATAAAAATATTTTCTAAATAACAGTAAAAATATATATTTAATAAAATATATATATATATATAATATGTATATGAACCCTTATATTAATATTATATAATATCTCTATTATAAATACTAACAATTTATAAAAAAAAATAAAAAAGAATATATATATCACTTCGGGGAAAAAAATATAAAAAAAATTTATAAAAAAACAAATATTTGTATTTAATATTTTTCATTATTTTGTAATAAATTACTATTATATGATATTTTAAATAGTAAAGACGGCCCTGAAAAAAAAAATTTATATTTTTAAGATAACGATCTGTAATGAACCAAACGATAGAGAAATCCCATCCTCTTTCGTTCCTCCCAGGTGTGCATTGGACAAACGCATGAAAAGCGTCCAGGTGAAACTAGCCTTGGGCTTGGCAATTCGCATTGCACGTACACATTTGCACACATCTGTTTGCGTTTACCACATGCATAAAGAGTAACCTAACTGTTACCAAGCGCTTTAAGAACGACGATAGGAGATAAGAGTCCAATGATTTTGCAACAACGTTTTACGAGTGCTCACTCGTTCGTATTTAACTACTACACGTGTGTATTTAAAAAAAAAAAAAAAAGAAAAAGGAATTTTTATTTATTCGAAATAATTAAGTTCTCACGTTACACCATTACACAATTGCGTGAAAAAGAAAAAGAAAAACAGAAAAAGAAAAAGGTTTGACAAATTCTCTTCGTTAGAATTTGTTCACTCGTTGATTACTTGATTATTATTAATTATTATCTAATATTTTTAATATATAGATAGTATAGTATTAATATATTAGAATTGTTATATAATATTATATATATTAATCTGTTGAAATTAAATATTATTATATAATAATATAAGTACATATGTATATAGTATAATTATAAACACATATAAAAATATTCACATTTAATAATTTTATTTAAATCATAATATATGTATCAGACAATAAATTTAATAACATTTTTCACAAAACTATTCACGAAAACATTAAAAAAACGTTCGTTTCTCTTCTTCTTCTTCTTTTAATATTAATTATTTTTCTATAATATCAAATTTTGCTGATATTTCAATTATTATATTATAATGAAAACCGATCGCGCTGGTCCAATCAATAATTTAATCGTTTCTGGCATAATCTCAAGTTTTGATCGTAAAAGAACACCTCCTATTAGAACACTTTATTACCCATGGACTATTATATAAGGAAAAGGCTTCCGTTTATGTCGCAAGAATCGTTAAATTGGATCTCTCAGCTAGAGTGGCTAATTTTAAACGTTCGAAAAGTTATTAAGTCAAGCTTACCGAAACTATAAGTCGTTATAATATCTAATAATCAAACCCACCTAGACCCAATATTAATGTCGAACCGCGCGTTAATAACTCACAAAAAAGTAATAAAAAAAATAAAAAAGAAAAAAAAGACACAACTCACAATTTTATTTCGCGAAAAAGTTTTGAGAAAGAAATCAAATAAAAAAAAATAAATATTGACCCGAATGTGAGAATAGGGGGGCGGGGCTAGAGGGAAGGGGACAGGAATCGGTCAGTCGTAAGGTTCGATGGGAATAGTTGATGGTGGTTGGGTTGGGTGGAATGGGGGGGATTATTGAGGTGTAAGGAAATGGCGTAAAAGCTTTTCTCGACTGACATGAATTTTCTCGCGCGAGTAATGGGTTGGTTGGTTTTGTTTTTTCTTTTTTTTTTATTTATTTTTATTGGCCAATAAAAAAAAAGATATAGTACTACTACTACTACTACTATTACTACTACTACTACTGCGTCAGAAGAGATCGCAAAAAAGGTAAAAGAGAAACGAGTAGGTAAAATGTTTTGGAATTTTACGAGCCACGTGGTTATAGGAAACTGGTGAGAATGGGTTTTTGTTAAGGTTGTGTTTCACCCACTCACAACGAAATCCTCTTTCTCGTATTTGTCTCTTCGTTTTTCTATTTAACACGATTTAACGTTTCCTACTTAGCACTTTGGTAAAATGTACCTTGAGTTGATGTATATATACATATATATATACACACAGATATTAGGATGAATCAAAAATACGTCCGTCTTTTTAATTTAATTTTTTCAAAATAAATTTTACAAAAAGAATCTTATGAAATTATGCAGTATCAAAGTAAAATTTCAATACAATAAACACACGACCTCTTTTGATTCCCACTAATATTATATATATATAATATTATTATATTTATATAAATAGTATATAAATATTATATATAATTATATTTATAATAATATAATTTAATAATATTTATATTATTATATATTATATATATATATAATTGTATGTATTGAAACGTAAAACGTATAGATAGAAAAATCATAGAGAAATAAATAATCATAGAATTATGGAAAATGTTTATAATAAAAAGAGAAAAAAAAAAAAACAAAGAAGTATACGTAAAGATTAAATGAACGATATAAACTTTGACGATGAAGTCGTCGGTATCTAGGATCGATCGGTTAGTTTCTGAGAACGTTTGGAAAAGGAAAGACGATTAGGCGAGTTGGTTCGAAGTCACGCTAACGTAATCTAACGTTGCCATGTTCAACACGACGAAAAAGTCTCTCTCTCTCTCTCTCTCTCTCTCTTTTATCGTGTAGACAAAGTAATACACATTTATTCTATATATTATTTGTAAGTAGTATACGTGTATAGTATATGCATATATATATATATAGTACTAACACAGAATTATGTGGTTATGCACATAATCGGTAGTTGTTTCGAAAGGTTCGCGTGTCAGGGAATAGGATGTTCGCGTCAAGGCTCAAGCAAGCAGACGGGCACGGTCTATATTATCTTTCTAAGCACGTTAACGCGCTTATGTTATTTTTTTTTTATTTTTTTTTCGTTTTGTTTCCAACCCATACGAAAAGAAATATTTTTTTTGGATTAATATATATATATATATATTAATGATGAATTTAATTGTATGTTACAATAATTGATCGAAAAATTAATACTATGTGATTTATTTTCTATTATTAAATGTTATTATTTATATGGTAAAAATAAATGCATATATACAATTGTTAAATAATATTTTTTAAAGAATATATAATTAAATATATTATAAAATATATAATATAAAAATGATGATTATATTATATTAAAACAAATTTCAATCATATTCTTACATATAATCCACTATCATAGTTACCAAGCTATATATATATATATAGAATATTTTATTATTATATTATATAATATATAATTATTATATATATAAATTATTGTACTATAAAATATACAAATTTCAATTATATTCTCACATATAACCTATTATCATAATTACTATATATAAATTAATATTATAAAATATAATATATAAAAATGTGAGATGAATACATATTAAAACAAATTTCAATCAAATTTTCCCATATTAACTATTATCATAAATACCAAGTTAATATCATATATATACATAGAAAATAAGGTGACGTAAGAAGAATTTCCAGGGGCGTCGCGTGATGCATAAAACACCACACGGGGGGAGGAGACCTGATGTTTCGAGATTAAATATATAACACCGTTTCACGATCCTATTCGATATCTCGAAAACTAACGAGCATGAACAAAGCAGAGATTTCGTCACGGATCGTTCTGGACAAATTGCTTCGACAAAGCTCACATAAACTCACCTTAAACTCACCCTAAACTCAACTTCGACCAAAATTACCGATTACCTATCTTCAAAATTCGCTTTTAGTCAAGAACTTTGTAGAAACATCGATTGCACTATATCTTCCCCTATCCTTCCTTCCCCCATCCCATCCCCCTTACCACCTTCAACCTCCTCAATTCCCCCCTTCGTCCTTCCCCATCATCCTCTTTCTCAATCATTAAGAGAAATCAATTATCCTCTTGAAACTATCCGAATTCGAATGGTTTCCGCATACGGGATATCGTACGGACCGGTTACGGTGATATCAATTTGTCCGTTGCTCGTTATATTACCCCATACGTTCATCGGAAAGTACTTTAACCATTGGGAGAATGAATTAGAGAAGGTAAAGGATATAGGAAAAGGATGAACATGTGTGAGAGAATGAGAGAAGGTGGTGAATGTTAAGAGGATGAGATGGTATGGGGGTAATCGGGGGAAAGAGGAGAAGGAGGAGGAGGAGGTGGAGAGGGTTCAAAGTGACAGGGGAGACACCGTGACTAGGCCACGAGACCGTATATCCTGCGCTGCATCATCGCTATACATAGAATTTGCTATATAACTGAAATATATATATGTATGTATGTATATATGTATATGTTGTAAATGTTACTTATATTGAAGTGATTAGATATAAGGATATAATATTATAATGTAGTTTGTGTTGTAATAATACAATATGGAAAAGAAAATATAAAAAAAGAAATGATGTATATAATAAGGGGAATAATTATTATACAGAAAGTTTATCGTGATATGTTTTACATATTAGTATTACTAGTTTTGTTTTAGAGTATATGTATAAGATATTTATAATTAATGCTGTTGTAATTGTAATTTATAAAAATAAGAATATAAAAAAAGAAATGATTTATATAATAAGATGGATAATTATTATACAGAAAGTTTATCGTGATATGTTTTACATATTAGTATTACTAGTTTTGTTTAAGGGTATATATACAAGGATTTATATTTATTGCATGTGTAGTTGCAATTTATAAAAATAAAAATATAAAAAAAGAAATGATGTAATTATTATACAGACGGTTTATCGTGAAGTGTTTTACATATTAGTATTACTAGTTTTGTTTTAGGGTATATATACAAGGATTTATATTTATTTCATTTGTAGTTGCAATTTATAAAAATAAGAATATGAGAAAGATATTATGCATACGATACGTGAACAATTATACAACTAACAATAAGTCTACAGAAAAATGTTTTACGTACAAGTATTTAGTTATATTATTCTGTATAAGTAATATAAATTTACGTTTATAATTTAATTGTATAAAAGAAAATCTGAAAATAAGAAAGAAACGATGCATTACTATGTAATAAATAAACTCTAGTATAGTTATATGATATTTTATACAATGACATAATGCTTTATAATAGTATACTATAATTAATACATATTAATATTATTAGTAGTAGTAGTAAGTTCATATAAGAGGAAAAAAAAAATTATTCATAAAAAGAGAAAAGAAAAAAAGAAATAAATTAACAGAGAGAGAGAGAGAGAGAGAGAGAGACATGTAGTATAAAATAGTGGAATTAGTGGTGCGTTGCAATACGACTCGTGCACTCTTTTTCAAGGACAAAAAACGATCGTCGTTACTCATTCTCTCCTACGTCATCAACTAACCAAGGTCGAACTCATGCACCAGGCCAAATTCGTTCGGAGAAGTAGCGACGAACACAAGGTTACATGCGTGTTGAAACTTTAACTTCTTTTGTATGCGTGCGTGTGTGTATGTGTGTTATAATAAAAACTTGTACTAATTTAGGTGACTAATCAATGATAAGATTTGTCTAACAATGAGTTAAAATTTACACGTCAGACAAAAAAAAAAAAAGAAATAAACGAAATAATAAAAGAAGATGAAGAAGAAGATAAAGAAGAAAAATTGTAAAAGTATTTTTTTTTTTTTTGAATATAGGGTCAATAGAAAAATGCGAAATAGTTAAAAGTAAAATTCGGCAAGGGTATAACGAAAATAATAAGTAAGGGATGATTGAAATTCTTCGGGGTTAGAGATATGAATAAATCAACGAGGAAGAAAATCTCACGAAGCTTTCGTTGATTAAAATCACGCAGAGAAAGAGAGACAGAGAGAGAGAGAGAGAGAGAGAGAGAGAAAGAAAGAAGAAGAAGAAGAAGAAGAAAATACAATAGGGGTGGATGATATCGTACTAAAAGTGAGATACCGTAAACAGAAAAGGTGTGAATTGCAGGTAAGCTAACGAAAACAAATGAAATTTCTTTGGATTTAAATTCGTAGTTGGAAAAATACTTTTCATTTTCTATATATACGTTATTGTTGAGTTAAAAAACAAAAGAAAAAGAAAAAAGGATTCTTTTATATACAGAGAGAGAGTTGTCTTTCATTTGGTTAAATAAAATATGAATGCGAAAAAGCAATGAAAATTGTTTCAATTCAATTATATTTGCAATTAAGATTTATTTTAATATAATGAACGAAGTATATTCTTCTTCTTCTTCAAAAAAAGAAAAATAATAATAATACTATCTATCACAATTATTTCTATAATACAAAACATAATATTATATTAAAACTACAATCAAAATAATAATAATAATTATTAAATACTCAAACGAAAAAAAGAAAAAAAAGAAAAATAATCTCTATGTATCTTCATACACATATACATACGTATATATAATAAATACCAAATAAAATATTATACACGTTGAGTTATAGAATAAAAAATAAAAAAATATAGAAAACAATCATGTCAAGCTTTGAGAATCGATTCGCATAATAAATTTTCTAGACGGCTCGTTGAGAGGATGACGAATTCCTCTCTCTCTCTCTCTCTTTCTCTTTCTCTAACTTTCATCATTTATCCACACATACACATACACATATATATATTAGAAGAGGACAAAGGAAAATTATCTCGTTAAGCCAGCTCGTAACACGCTTGACGCATTAAAAAGCGCACTGGTACTCGGCGTTATCGTAACTCTAAGCGTATTACGTGCTCGCATTATTAACGAAATTACGGACGCGTGTCGTGGCTCGACATATACACACATACACACGCACAAAAACACATATATATATACACAAAAGGAATATTAGTTCATGCTCGTCGTTTCCAATCGTCCGGATGTTCTGTTCTTTAACCCTTTCAGCATAGACGATACCCATATGTGTATGAAATATACATATATGTATATGCATACGTATAAACCAACACGTATACGTGCAACTGCATATATACGTGCAACTGCATATGTACGTGCAACTGCATATGTACGTGCGTATATATATATATATATGTTTATGTATATGTGGGATACGTGTAACTGCATATATATGTATATGTATATGTGGTATACGTGCAACTGCATATGTACGTTTCTATCGTTTCTCGTAATCCACTGAAAATAGAAAATTACGATATGGTTTTAGAAAAGTACCGACGATTAGAAATTAACTTTGATAGAGTGATAAGTGCATATATTTTATAATCTTCCTCCTTCCTCCTCCCTCCTCCCTTCTCTTCTTCTTCTTCTTCTCTTCATTAGGTTGATTTTAAAAAAATTTATTTTTCTAATGAATATATTTCTTAATTTATAAAAATTAAAATCTTTAAGTTTTTCTTTTTTTTCTTTTTTTTCTTTCAATTATTAACTATACGCGTATGGAGAACAACATCTTCGTATTTAATCGTAAAAACGTCTCTTTTATCATAGTTTTCTCTTTTTCTATGCCACACTGAAGGATAACGAAGGTAATTAACATCATCGCGCGTTGAACGTTAATTACCTTCTAATGGATAGACATATGGTGGACGCGAGACTTGATTTTCTAGCTATAATATTACCATGGGCTCTATCTTAGAAATGAATTTTATTTTCTTTTTTCTCTTATTTCGTCTCTTTCCAGTTCTATGTAGTTTCTAAAGGTTTTCTCTAACGTTTTCTCGATGATATTTTTAGATTTTTCCTATAGAGTCATATATTTTCGAACGTTTTATTATCATTGAAAGGTATAATTCATTATTTTTATATATTATATAATATACATTATTATTATTATTATATAATACTATTAGATTGATCAATAGTTAAGTGACATTAGTATAAAATAATTATTAAACTAACGTCTCCACATAATAAATAAAAATATATTTATTGAGAAATATTTTATATATAATATATATTTAAAACAACATATTAATTTTATAACATATATATAAAATTATTATATTATTATTAAGTGACTTTAATAGAAAATAATTATTAAACTAACGTCTCCACATAATAAATAAAAATATATTTATTGAGAAATATATAATATATAATATATATTTAAAATAAAATATTAATATTATAACATATATAAATATACGAATCAACATAATATAATTGACACATTAAACCAAATCTCATTTTTATAATAAATCAATATAATTAAAACAAACAAAAAATTGATCAATATCATAATATATACGATTTAAAAAAATAATTATTGATAAAACATTCACAATGCAAGTTAAAGTTAAAATTTATATATATATATATATATCTGTATAGGTACACTAGATTAAACGATAAAGAGGAAAAAATAAATATGAAAGAACTAACGGGTGGTGGGAGTTGATGGTGACTGGAAGGGGGAAATAGTGTGAGAGAGAGGTAAGAGGGTGGGATCTCGTGTTTCGCGTTTATTTCGATATGATGCAATCCGTCATCGCGGTTGCGGTAGATATTAAACGAGACAACGACGTGACAGAGGGATCGTACAAACGTTGTTCCACGTGGAAAGTCGAGAACACGGCTTTTCTCGAAGGTCGAATGGTGGCATGATTGAGAGATCCCAGAACCAGACCTGGAACGTACCTAGTATCATTGATTTTCAAGGATCAATTCATTCTCAGATGATTGCTACATTCTCATCACGTTCGATGCATCCGAATAAAAAGAAAAATGTCCTTCGATATATCATTTTTTTCTTTACATTTTCTTTTATTTTATTCTTTTATTACATCTTTTTTTTTTTTTTTTCTATACGCGAAAGAAACGATTAATAATTTCAATTAACTCATTCCCATTGATTTATTCGTATTTAAATTGTAAATCAAATACTAAATATTACTTATATATATAAAAGAAAAGAAAAATACATCAACATTATTTTTCTTAAATGTATTCAAAATTATAAAAATATTTTTTATTCTCTCTTCATAAAAAAAAAAGAAAAAAAAAACAGCATATCGATTATAAATAAAATCAAATTTCCCTTGTAGAATTTTTTCTTTTTTACGAAATAAGAAAAATGATGTTCGTATCGGATAATAATCCGATAACGCATCGTAAGTGCATATAATTCGATAGGAATAGTAATCAACTTATATAGTCCCGCTTGTGGTTATCGTCAAGCGGTTAGTTGCTTATTTGCAGGAAGAGAGAACACATTTCCTCGTGACGGAAATAAGCAAAAGTATTTTTCCTCTTTCCCTCTCTATATCTATCTCTCTTTCTCTTTCTCACTCACTCACTCACTCACTCACTCACTCACTCATTCACTTTTACACTCGAATATCTGTCTGGCAACCATTTAAGTTCTGAACACAAAAAAAAAGAATTAAAAAAAAAAGTAAAATAAAAAAAAAACTGCATTTCAAGCAACCTCGAACAACTCTTTGAATCTCTCCTCCCACCACCCAATCCCCCACCACCCAATCCCCCACCACCCTAATTCAAGAAAGTATGCGAAAATAAACGATTCATTGGTTACCACGCGTTCCACGATCTTCTTCTATTGAAGAACATTTATCGAAATTTTTACGAGGATTTTTCTATTACTTTTTCGTCTAGTTATTTTTTTAACTTCTCCCCTGTCCCTTCTTCACCATCCCCCCTTTCTATCCATAGAATTTCGACGGCACGAAAATGAAACAAACGTTTCGAATAATTTACTTGTCGCAATGGTAAGATTAATTCGTTCTTAATCTAAATTTATAATCTCGTTAATCTGTGAAACGTTAAAAGAGATTTTTGGTAGACAAAATTTTCCGACACAGGTGGATAAAAGAAAAAAATTTGGGAACGGGGGAAAAGGGGAAGAAGGATAAGGTGAGACGAATGGGAAATTCGAATTTTTTTGCGAATTCTTTTGCTTTATATGATCGTTATTTTATTATATATATAGAAAGTTTATGTAAAAATGTATTTAATTGTGTTATGGGATTTTATTCGTGTGAGAACAAATTCATTTTATTCGATCGAGATATTGAAAAAATGAATTTGAATTATTTTCGAATGGTTTGAAAATAGTTCAATAATTTTTATTTAATATAATCGTCCGTTAATAATTTTTGTTTATTAATTTAAAGGAAATGTATAAGTAAGATGACGATGATGATGATGATGATCGTTCGTTCTTTCGTTCATTCGTTCATTCGCATGTTTCCAATTTGTTTGTTTTAATTTTTGATCGATGCAATTTCTTTCGAGCACGACTTACTACGTTCTATATACTTCACATATACTCACATATATATATATATATATGTGTTTGCACGCTAGTATCATACCAACTACTATACAAACTACTACTACGAATTGCATCCGTCGTAGACATTTGAAATATTCATCGTAACGTTTCGCACGTAAGGTCTGCTTCGCACGATCGTTCGAACGTTCGTTTCTTCCTACCTTTCGTTTTTCTTTTTCTTTTTCTTTCTTTTATTCCTTGGTTTACTCGTTTTTAACATTAAGACTTTCATCGAAAGATAATTAAAGTGATCGCGTCAAGGTCGAATATAAAAACGATAAAAAGGATTACAACAAGAAAAGAAAATATATATACATATGTGTGTGTATGTGTATGTGTCTGTGTATAAAGTATATAGAAAGTATATATATATCTGCACTGACGTGGAAAGTATTTACTTTTATAATTAACGTATATATATATTTATGTAAAATATATTATATTATTAAATTAAAAAATATAATTTAAAAATTAAATAATAATTAATAATTATTTAATATTAAATTTAATTAAATATAATTAAAATACATATTATATAAATGTGTATGTGTAAAGTATATATATATGCACTTAGGAGTTAAGCATTTACTATTATCATTCTTATCGATCACGTTACAACATAGACACGTGATATGGAAACTTCGTGTAAGAAAAAGTGACGTAGAAAAAAAAAAATCATTGACATTACGTAAAAATCATATGATGATAGAAGCCTTATTATTATTATTATTATTATTATTATTAATATTATTGTGTTATAATTGCATCTTAGAGTGAAAGGAAGAATTTCGTGTTACATATGTTCATTCGATTGAAAAAAAAAATAAAGTTAAGAACATTTTGTCCTGACAAAAATTATTTCAAATTTGTATTACGAAATCTCGTGCAATTTATTGTCGATTATTATTCTTTTTTTTTTTCTCGACAAATATTATTCAATTAACGTATAAAAAAAATCGCGTATAATAATAATAATAATAATATCAATCGGAGTTGACCTTTTTCTTTTGCGTTTCTTTTTTTATTTAACAAAGATACGGATTGATTCCTTACGGGTCCCATTTCTAAGTTGTATGTTTAGTTTTTATTAAAAAAAAAAAAAAAAAGAAAAAAAAAACCAAACGTGCGAATAAACGTATCGGCAGTGCAAATATATCACGTAACTCGCAGCATTCTTTTTTAAAACAGATACGAGGACAGGCATTTATGCATGCTTACTGTTAGTCACGAAACGACTAATGTCGTTAAAAACCCATTTTATCCGATGGATACATGTTTCAGCAAAAATATACGATCGGTTTATGCAAATTCGACGTTAGTTAAAGAAAAAAGAAAAATATAAGAGAAAAAAAAAGAAAAATAGAAAAAATAAATAAAGACTAGATATCCAGTTAAACAGTAAACTTTGCGTATATGTATGTATGTATGTGTGTATGTGTGTATTGGAAAAATCATGCTTCTCGATTAAATTACTCATACACTTTTAACACTCAAGACTCTTTAAGTATGACTCACCACACGCATGTGGTTTATTGGGATGGGGGTAGGGAAGGAGGGGAAAAAAAGAAGAAAAAAAGAAAAAAAAAAAAGAAAAAAAGATTTAAGCAAAGGATTAGATTGACGTATAGATTAGATAATTTCGAGAGCATGTGGAAAACGAGTGTTTAAGATGGTGTTTTTTTCATGTATGGGAAATAAAAGGAATGAGAACAAATATACGGTTTAGTTTTCACACGCGTGTGTGTGTGTGTGTTTCAACCGATGACACTAAAAGCAGTGGTTACGTGTTCGGGAAATCCGCATCTTTTGGCATCCAGCCAATATTTCTCTCTCTATTTATCTATTTCTTCTCTTATTTGAGAAATGATTGCATTCTGCTTTTTCATAGATGAATCTTTAACCTATTAAACTTGTGTACAAAATTTAAACAACGATGGAAAATAATGAATGGTAAATATTAAAGAAAGATACACAATGTTTTCACGAAATTATTATGAGGTATATATATATATAATAAATTAAATTAATATATATTATTTAAATATATTCAAAATTAATATATATAATATATTATTTAAAATAATATAATTATATTATAATTTATCATTTAAATTACATATTATGAGATGAATAATAAATATACTAATTATGTTTAATTAATCAATAACCGATTAATTTATTTATAAATATTAGAATTTTTTCGTTGACGAAGTAGTTAATTATATCCAAATGATTTTAATAATAAATATTTTTCTTCATTACTCACTGTCTTCATTATTATTATATTAAAATGTTCTCTTTTATACTTTCGTAGGAAGGAAAATTGTTTCGTCTTACGTTTCGTTAGTAAAATTCAAAAACGTTTTTAAGAGAATCGTTTTATCTTATGCCAAAAATTACATCACATTTGGACTACATTAAGAAGCATGCTTTACGATTTTAGATTCTTAGAAGATGATATTAAAAGGATGTTAGAAGATAAAATGAGATAAAAAGAGAGAGAGAGAGAGAGAGAGGTAGAAAGAAAGACAGAAGATTACGTAAACCGGTGTTCAATTAAACCAGTTTTCATACCCAAGGATATATACACATACGTTTAAACATCGATGATAAATAAATCCACGTCGAACAAAAAAAAAAAAACATTTACATTATAATAAAAATATATATATTCGCTTTTTTTCTATAAATATATTTATGATACGAATGAAACAACGAATTCAGACGTTTTAATAAAAATTCTTAGAAAAATTGTGCGTTGATACAACGAATGGATAGAAAATATTTTTATGTAAAAAAGAAGAAGAAGAAGAAGAAGAAGAACGAGAAAAAAAATAATAGGAATTTAAATTGAATCATAATATGTCGCGTACAAACGAGAGTATAATATCATCGTAAAAAAAAAAAAAGAAAACTAAAAACCATTAACTTGTATCAAATTTGTCAAAATGCACGAACGATATTGGATCGAAGCCAAAGAAAAATGTAAAAATAAGAAAAAGAAGGTAAGTAAAAAAAGTTCGTAAAAAAAGAAGATCCCAAAATTTCCAAAATGTAGAGAAAGATCAAATAAGAAAAAGTTAAAAAAAGGAATTCGATGTTAGAAATCGGTATGATAACGTCAAGTTTGAGAAAAAGAATTCCATTGTGAAAGGAAAACTACGATGAGATCTTTTTCTTTTTCCCCCATAGGATTTGTGCGTGTACACGCTAGATTTGGCAAAAGTTTATGCTAACCTTTAGTATAGTTCTTACGATTGAGAATAGGAAAACTATCGTTATCACCTTTATCGTACGTTACAGGGATTTCGTGTTCAAAGGTACATAAAGAGTATAGGTAAAGGTATATATAAGTTTGGTGTTAGGTGGAAAAATTCAACCTTAAATTCTTTCTTTACCTTACCTTACTTTACTTTCTTTCTTTCTTTCTCGAGAATTTCTTTTTCAACGATTGTTCTGTTTTCTTCTTCTTCTTCTTCTTCTTCTTCAATGGTATTATATTTAATTGTAAATTTTACAATAAGAAAATAATAAATGATGTAACGATAAAAGTTGATTCAACGTTTCTTTCCACGTGCCAATTTATTTTTTATATAATATCTATTTTTTATTTATTTTTTTTTATCTTTCTTATATCTAATACATATAATGTATATATAAATATAATATATATAATATAATAATATATTTTATATTATATATATTCAATGAATTTTATAATATTTATTTTACATTTAATATATATATTTAATTTAATTATATCTATAATAATTATAAAGAATATATTTAAAATTAATAATATTATAATTTCGATATTCGTTTGTTAACAAGTATTGATCAAACATTAAAAAAAAGTATAGAAATGAACAAAATTTGATTACTATATTATGAAAGAAAGATTAATATATTATACATAGTAAAGAAAAAAAGGCAACAAATATTTGAAATAAACGTATAAAATATAATAATATATTTTATATTATATATATTCAATGAATTTTATAATATTTATTTAACATTTAATATATATATATATATATATTTAATTTAATTATATATAAAATAATTATAAAGAATATATTTAAAATTGATAATATTATAATTTCGATATTCGTTTGTTAACAAGTATTGATCAAACGTTAAAAAAAAGTATAGAAATGAACAAAATTTGATTACTATATTATGAAAGAAAGATTAATATATTATACATAGTAAAGAAAGAAAAGTAACAAATATTTGAAATAAACGTATAAAAGAGAATCCTCATCGAATATTCAAGCAGTTCATTTGCCAGCATATAATTAAAGTTACTCCCCCTCCCCTCTATTCACCCCCTATTCACCCCCTGTTCAAACGATCGTCTCGTCGTTCTCGTTTCGATTCCGTGGATCGTTAAAGAAATTCCTTGCGTTTTCATGTAACCTCTTCCTCCTCTTTCCCTCTTCTCACTCTCTCTCTCTCTCTCTTTCTCTTTTTCTTTCAATGATTACAGGTTATCGGTTTCACAGGAAATTGCACCTTTGTGATCTGTCCGTCCGATGTTAGTGGCACGAGACTCAATCGTATAATAAAAGAACAAAATGATGAAGAATACGGAAAAGAAAAAGAAAAAGAAAAAGAAAAAGAAAAGATAAAAAAGAAAAAAAAATAAGAAATACTTCGAGCAACACGAAATACGCGAAGTAAGGAAAAAAAATATAAAAAGAGAGAGAGAGAGAGAAGCAAGTGCAACGGATTTGCTGTTAGGTCAATTACGAAATCCATGGTTACTCGCACGTAATCCTACTGTAACTTTCCACTCGAGCTTCTTTTAGATTGAAAAAATGTATAACATTTCGAAGAATTGAAACCTAACTATCTATCTAAACGAATGATTTTCTTCAAGTATTAAGTACTTTAGGAAAGGACATTTTTGAATCCTAATTTTAAATAATAACATTATAACATGTAATATTTTATAATGTATGGTTCTCATGTATTTCGTAATATAAAAATAACAATAAAATAAAATTTCCAATTGCTGAAGAAGTCCCAATAAAGGAACGAAACTTTATCCAACTTATCAAAATTAAGTCCTACTTCTTTTTTCGATGTCCAAATTCTTTATTAAGAATTTTATTTTTGGACGAGAGAAACAACAACTGATTTTAAATAATCATTATTTTAATACTAAACGTATCATATGATTAATCAAATAACCATGTACTGTAATTTGTAAGAAAATTAAGTTAGAAAGCATCAAATGTTTATTATTCATTTATAAATAAAATAAAGTATACTTTGTGTTCACTCTATCCAATTAGTTAGAATAATCTCATTATATATGAAAATATATATGTTTCTTTTTTTCTTTTTTAAATAATAAATTAATAGAGAAAATAGATATACACATGTAGTGTTAAATATTTGTGTTAATTCATTCAAAATAATTCTATATTGAATGAAATATAATATAATAGTATCAAAATGAAAAAAAATGATTGACAAAAGAGAATGTACAATGTATTTTAGAATAAGAACAGAAAGAATAATTAAGAAGGTTCGAAGGTGGGGATAGAAAACATAAAGATAAAGATAAAGATGAAGATGAAGGAAAAAAAAGATTTGTGAGTGACGGTAAGTTAAGTGAGAGACAGTGTCTAGGAGAAGCATAGACAATGAATCGTAGCAAATGAAGGATTCGCGTAGTGTGGTCTGCTGGGTATTAGGTTTCCAGCCAACGTCCGGATTAGCATGAGACGTGGCAGCTGTCAAGAGGGAGATCGTTCGAAACTGTCAGTCTTCCTCTATAGTTTGCCCTCTGCAACGCCAACGTAACTATCTCTTTCTCTCTCTTTCTCTTTCCATTTCTCTCTATCACTATCTCTACCTATCTTTCTTTCTATGTCTTTGTCTCTACGTGTCTGTCTGACTGTATATATGTCTGTCTGTCTGTCTGTCTGTGTGTTTGCATTCTCCAATCTTCTCATCCATTCTCTCTTCGTTCGATTGAAGAAACGATGTCGATTCTTAGATGTCTCTTAAGAATTATCTAGACTTTAACACCGAATTATTTGTGAAATGTATTATACATCGAATATGTTTTTTTGGTATTCTATTAAATTGTTAACAACATATCAACTAGTATTCATTTTATCCAAAAATGTTATATCTTTCTCAATATATGTTGAATAATTCAACTTTAATCCTAAAAGATTGGAATTGATATTATATTAATTTCATACACAAAACATATTTCATCTTTTTTTAAATATCTTACGAGTAGTGTACACATCGAATATGTTTTTTGTATTCTATTAAATTGTTAACAATATATCAACTAGTATTTATTTTATCCAAAAAAAAAAAGATCTTACAAGTCTTTCTAGATATATTAATAATATATAATATAATATTTCGAATACTTAGACTTTTTAATTCTGAAAGATTGTAATGTACATCGAATAGGTTTTTTTATTCTACAAAATCGTTCGATATTGTTTTTGATTTTATTATTGTTATCGATTAAATACAAAGATAATAGTCTATATTTCATATATAATATAATATAATAATTTAAATGATATAAATCACAAATTATATTGAAATATCTCGCAATGCGAATTGAATCGATTAATTCCCTATAAATTTTGTCTTTCCTTTTCTTCTATCTCGAAAAATAATAATATATAATAAAAAGATACTATACCCCTTAAAATAAAAGAAAAATAAATTATTAAAAAAGTAATATATATATATATAAGAATATACGAAAATATATCAAATAATTAATAAGAAGGTATCATAGGGAATTTGGACATCAACAAAAGAAATAGAACTTAATTTTGATAACTTAACTTAAAATTAAGTTCTACTTCTTTTTTTGATGTTCAAATTTTTTTAACTTCATATAAGTTAACTTTTATATTATCATTAAGTATTATAACTTTATATAAGTTATAATTATTTAATATAAATTATTTTGATAACTAAACTTAAAATTAAGTTCTACTTCTTTTTTCGATGTCCAAATTCCCTATATACTTAACATAACTTAAAATTAAATTCTACATCTTTTTTTTCATGTCCAAATTCCCTATGATATACCTTCTTATTAAAAATTATATTTTTGAACGAGAGAAACAAACTGATTGTATATAAAATAATGTTAGAAAATGTTATCCATCAGACCATTCTTTTCTTTGTCAACTTTCTGTTCTCTTATCTTCCACCTTTCTGATTTTTCCCCATTGTCCTTCTATTCCGTTCGGATAACGATGGACGACGGGTGGGTGCAAGGGGGTGGCAGATGGGGTAGGGCAGGGCAGGGCAGGGCAGGGACGAGAGGAAATAGTACTCGCTTTAAAATGGCTAACGGATTTAACATCGGAACTTTAATTACGAAACGTCAAATCCTGTATGTAACGAGACGTCCAACGTTCGAGCGAATTAAACGCTTTTTTCCGAATTAATCCACCACGTCGAACGAAAGAAGAATAAGAGTGACGGAATAATAAACGGCGAATGGGGAAATGCGAAGTTGGGTATTGTTGTCTGTCGATTTTCTTTCTTTCTCTCTCTCTCTTTCTCTCAAACTCACACTCATTCGCATATATACACAAATACACACATACATTCTCTTTATCTCTGTCTCTCTCTCTCTCTCTCTCTCTCTCTCTCTCTCTCTCTCTCTCTCT
>JACGWG010000022.1:2228538-2240727 GCA_023678865.1 Polistes exclamans | reverse complement strand
CTCTCTCTCTCTCTCTCTCTCTCTCTCTCTCTCTCTCTCTCTCTCTCATTTATTTTCTCACGCATATATTTCCGAGAAAGAAAAGTTACATACACGTACGCATATAACACATATATATATTATAATACATATACATATGTAAAAATGGTAGACAGTAGACACATATAATATATACAGGTATGCATAGTACATACATATGCATATTACAAATACATATTATATATATACATATATACAAATGTTAAAATGGTAGACGGTAGACACATATACGTATACATACACAAGTTATATTCACCAAGTATTAGATTCAGCAGACATTTTAATTCGTTTCCACCGATCGCGAATAAATTTTCATCGGAAATTTTCTTCCTCTTCGTATATTTAAAAAAAGAAAAAGAAAAAGGAAAAGAAAAAATAGATTATACGTAAGTGACTTAATCGAGATTGTTAAATTAACGCGTCGTCATGTCGTTAAAAAATGCGAAACCATAATTGCATCATCGTTTTATCATTATCGTTTGTTAAAGAAAAACCTTGGACACGTGTCTCTTTTTGCGAATCCTTTCAAGGATTATCGTCTTCCTTTTTATTCCTTTTTTTTTTCTTTTTTTTTTCTTCTTTTTTTTAGTTAACGTTTTAAATTCGTGCTCGTTTATAATTACTCGATTTGTAATATTAAAAATATCACGATAGGTGTGTTGTACTCAAAATATCGTACAATAGGGGAGAATAAAAATTCAATAAAAATAAAATTAATTTATAAATAATTATATTATCCGATGAGAATAAAAAAAAAAAAGAAAAAATGAATAAAAATAAAATTCTTGAAATATTATTATCATATTACATAATACACAAACGATATTATTGAATTATTGACGTAGATATGAACAAATTAATAACGTTAACAATCAAACGATATTATATTTTTAAACGATAGAGTTAATCTTAACGTCATACGATCATCGTTATTGCATTCGTCATCGTCAACGTGTTTTAATTTGTCTTATGAATTTCCGTGATACCGAGAAAAATTATTCGTCATCGTACTCACAATTGTCGTAGGTGTATAAGTGATATGTATGAGAGAGAGAGAAAGAGAGAGAGAGAGAACACGTATCGAAACAGCACGACAAGAAAAGAATTTTAATGCGAGTATTTTTTTTTCTTCCCCCTTTTTCTATTTTTTTTTTTCTTCTACACGTACGTTTATACTCGCAAATCTATTATAGATACATGATTAATTTTTTTTTTTCTTCTCCTCTTTTATTTCCAATTTAAAAAATAAATACATGTAAGCGAGGTGAGGACGATGATCGTAGTTTCGTATTTTGCAAACATTGTTATTTTCCAAAGTAGTTTTTACGTAACGAGAATATTTAACCTTCCGTAAATAATACTCGCATTGATATTAAAAATTATGCTTACGTATATGAGCATATATGTGTATATGTATGGTATATGTTGTACGGTGCATTCTTTAAGTCTTAGACTTAGAATTACATAGATGTATAATCTTTTCGTGAAATATAATACTTAATACGTTTATAATTGTAATTAATTAATTTTTTTATATTATTATATATATTACAATATATTGATAAGATAATTTTGTGTTAATATTTTCCTAACGAATAATACATGAATTTTTCAAAAGAATACTAATGAATAATAATTACAAGGAAAGATATTAATTTAATTAAAAAAAAGTATCAACGCATCTGTCAATCTGACAATCCGAAGATACTTTAGAATTTAAAAAATTTCAAGTTGAAAATGACGAATGGTTAAAAATATCGAATAATTGCATGACGTGATTAAAATAACGAATAGTTGTTTTATTTTTGATATCATTATATCGATATACAATATTGATCACATAATTTCGTTCGAATATTTTCCTAACGAATAATTTATGAATTTCTAAAAATGATATATACGAATAATAATTGCACACACACACAACAAAATATTAATTTAATAAAAAAAAAAAGTATCAACGCATCTCTGTCAGAGTCTTACCATCCAAAAATAATTTTACTTTTGAAAATGACGAATGATTAAAATAACGAATAGTTGCATAACGTGGCAGAAACTCGTGTTATTTGTATGTCCCGACGCAGTCTCGTCTCTCTCGAGATGAAAATTCGTTTTATATCTTCCAACCAGCGGTGTAAAGACCGAGATAAATTATTTCTACGATGAAAAGGAGAAAAAAAGAACAAAAAAAAAATAAAAAAATTAAAAATAAAAGTAAAAGAAGTAGAAGAAGAAGAAGAACTGGCCAATCCGTCTCGCAGAAACGTACCAAACGACAACTAAAAGCCAAAACGTCTGTTGGTTTCGATTCGCGAGTGGGCGGATAAAACGGTCCTGGTGTTTCCTTGAAACTCGATTATAAACCTAGTATATGTTTTCTTGCCAGCTGGGCCAATGCCGAACGTAACAACTGTTTCGTTACGTTTCATCGTGCGCGTAACCGAAACGAAGAATGAAAGAAAAGAAAAGAATGAAAGAATGAAAGAATGAAAGTGTGTAAGGGAGAGAGAGAGAGAGAGATGAGAAATTCAGTCAAATCATCACAAATCATTTTCAAGATTATTTTCTCATCTCCTATTTCTCATACGTTACATATAATTTATTTTCTATTCTTCTACTTCTTCTTATTCTTCTTTTTCTTTTTTCGTTACATACCTTCGCGAATTTATATCTAAAACAATGTGTAAATTCTTTACAGTTTTGTTCTATCTATCTAAATTTTAAATAATGTTCTTTCGTTATTTCTTTTTTTTTTTTTTTTGAGGAACCTTTTCATCCTTCTCGTATTTTGATTTAATCTTTTGAAAGAAAATTCATAGATAATAATATGTATACCATTCGTGTACATGCATCGTAGACTATAATATCTAAAAAAAAAAAAAAAAAAAAACAAAGTATGCTATAAAAAAAATCCAATTATTTTACGTCAACGTAAAAATCTATAGAGAACATACTAAACAAATTGATTTGTATTTTAAACAATATCACAATAATATGTAATTTATTTGATATATAATATTATCGAAATTAATTCCTTTTTTAGACAACAACAACAACAACAAAAATTCACATGATACATATACATATAAAACTATAGAAAAATATCCTGTTATAATTTGAAACAATACCACAATATATAATATATATAATATATTTAATATAGAATATTATATTAAAACTTTAATTACTTTTTTAAGAAAAAGAAAACAAAACAAAATTCACATGACACATATACATATACATAATATAAGACTATAGAATAATATCAAATTGTTATTTTAAACACACACAATAAACCACTCTACCACAGATTCGAAATTCGAGGAAAAGGTATATTTATCCTGCAAGATGATACATTATATATACTCAAGACAATGAATAAAAAGAGGAAATGTTGAGAATGTTGGTAGAGTTCCTTCGGTGAGAACAGTAACGAAGAGGATTGGTTGCAAAAGGGTTGGAGAAAAAGGAAGATGAGAATAAGGGAAGACGAGGGAGAAGGAGGGTATAGGAAGGGGAGGAGGAGGGGGGGTTATAGAGACGTTTTAAAGGGACGGAAGATCAAATGGCAGTGGTCGAACAAGAAACCGGTGGTGATACTGGTACTGTTGTAAGGGCCTTTAAAGTTTAAAGGGTCTCAAAGAAAACGTGGAATCCTAAGCTTCCCTTCAAGAAGGACTCTTTCTCCCTCCCCCCCCCCATACCCCTCCACCCTATGTATTCGTCGTCCTTTGTCGTTTGAACGAAACGAATGGAATTTCTATCGGTAAATGGAAGAACCGAACGAACACCAACTATGAGAAGGTTTCTGTAATACTTCGGAGAAAAGCTGGAAACGTTTCTATGTGTGTATATATGTAGGTATATGAAGAATTTGAAAATTGTGTAAAATGACAAACTGTAATTTTTAACCGACAATAGTGACCAAAAGGAATATCTTTTATTGTCAACTTGTATATAACCACAATCTTTCGATATATTATATTTTATTTATTATTTTTATGATTTTATTTATACAATGGGAGAAAAAAGTATTTGTACAGTAAGTATGTAAAAAATAAAGAAAAAAAAAACGAATGGGTTAATATAACATCGGATTTTATTAAAAAACTTACAATTAGTATTATTCATGTCAAATTGATTGGGTGCAGTTATTCGTCAAATTATTACGAAATAGTAACAATTATATTTATATTGAGGGTGAGGGTTACAATTTACATCTCGGTAAAAACAATAAATCGTTTCTAGAAATAGCAATATAAAAAGCTATTGCAACAGGACAAAAAGTTCTAATAAAAAGAAGAAGAAAATATTTATATTAATTATTACAATAATTATGTATGAATACTTATGTCTTGAGTATTTAAATATTACTTATTATTAATGTGTCAATGCATAATATTCAAACATATATACCTATATATATATATTGTATTATAATTAATATATAATGTAGAAAATAAAAATCTTTTTCTATTTTCTTATACATATATATAACATATATAAGAAAAAATATTACTTAATTAATTATAATTTTATACTTATTATACGAATACTTTTGTCCGAGATTGTATATATCATTTTGTTATGTATTTTAACAGAAACAAAAATATATTTCATTAAGAAAAAAATTCGATGATTACGATGGCAGACTTTTGATAGGATTTTTTTTTTGGAAAATGTTATGTATGTACTTTACCGAATATAGGATAGCAGTAAAAGAAACGTACGTACGTAACCATACCTGGTATACGATGAAACGGTTAATTTATCAAAAGAAATTAAACCCTCTCATTGTTTCGTTCGGAAGCTTGCAACGGAGAGAGTTTGCGAGCTTGTGCAAGAGGGAGGACCGAAACTTTTTAATTAAATTTCCGGAACGTTCGTTCCGGTTCTGCGGACCGTCGAAGACTTTAACGCGAGTCCTCGTGTTTTCTCTATCTCTTTCTTCTTTTTATTTTTTGTATTTTTCTTTCCCTTTTTCTGTATTACTCTCGACTTTTCTCTTCTTCGTTCTTTCGTTTTCTTTTTACTTTTTCTTTTTGTTTTAACTCCTATACCCACCCACCTCCTCCCTCACCAACACCGTTTCTTTCCCGTACTCGCAGTAACTACGATTCAATGTCGAGGAGACATTTATTTTATGTATCTCTAATTCTTCTTCTTCTTATTCTTATTCTTATTCTTTTTTTTTATTATTCGACGCGAAGATTTACATAAATAAAATTTTTAATTAATGCAAAAATGTTGACGCATTGATGTTTCTTTAAGGTGCTTAAACTTTGTTCTAATTAATACTCGAAATATTTTTATTACATATACTATATAATATTTTTATATATATAATATAATATAATATAATTATTATGTATACAAATAATTATAATATAATATAAATAAATAAATATAAATAATTATAATAAAATTATTATATATAAATAAATATAATATATATTATTATATATATTATATAATATTTTATATAATAAAAATAAAAGGACTATATTATATATATATATAATTTCTACGATTTCGATTAATTTAATTATGGGATTAAAATTAACAAAAAATAAATGATGCACCAATGTTTCATCAATTAACATCGACATTGTTCTAATCGTTTCACGAAATATAAATTACATGCATGCATTGTTAATAAATAAAATAAATATATGGAATAAATTGATGATTATTAATTACCAGTTGCGATGATTCGTTGTCATATGAATTAAATGATGTCTTCTCACACAATCAAACTATTCACTTATCACTCGATGCACAGATTACGTAGTAAATAAGATTGCACAAATGAATACGAAAATTATGATGCACTTGTGTATGCGTGTGTGTATATTTAACGAACGTGCGAAATCATTTTAATCGTTTCACGAAATACATATGCGAATATTTATTTATTAACACGGTTACCGGTAAATAAAACTTCTTAATTAATTATCCGATTAAACGTCACTTTGGTTTTTTCTAATTTGCGATTAACAATCACGATTTGATACCGAGGAATATAATTATGTATCGCAGATACTTATTTTATCACTAAATATATAACTACGCAAATAAGATTACTGATACACGAGAAACGTGATGTTTCTTCAACGAAGGTCGGCCTTGTACTGATCGCTCTACCAAATATCTGTAGTTTAACATTTTGAATGTACGGAAACGTCTTTGTTTATATTATGACTTTCTTTCATCGAAAAAATAATAACAACGATACATATAAGACATATTTAGAATATAATATAATATACGGTGCTTATTCGAATACATGAAATGAACTAAAAATTCGTGTTAATGTTTTTGTTCGAATACAAAAAAAAATTACTCATGCGTTTACGTATTTTAGTTATTTAATAATTTTGTATATTATTGGACACGTATTCTTAAAATATTTCAAATACTCGATTAGATTTAATAGTGAAAAAATTAAAAAACAAATTAAATCGTTTTAATTATTTTAATTAGAATGAAAGAAATTTTTTATAAATGAAAATTCAATTGATACGATTTATATAGGGCTTCCTTAATCTTTCAAATTTTGTTATTAATATATCAAATAATATACAAGATACGAATGTATGCATCGAATAAGAATAAACGTTGATCGTTATTTTCTACGTAATGCGAATAATATAATCCTTTATTAAAGTTCTTTTTCGTCTCTTCAAAGTTACTATCCATGATACGCGAACATTTCATTTTAAATCCCATAGGAAATGTATTTTCCATTCGTGAAACTGTTACGAAGATAAATCACTACAATTTTTCTCGTATCGTTGACAATCCAAAAAAAAGAAATAAATATTAAATATAAAAATATAAATATAAAAATACAATAAAATATAAAATAAAGAAAAATAGGACACACACACACACACATATACATCTAATTTTCATCATTTACTGCAATTAATACAATAAAATAAAATTGAATTAATATAAAATGAAAAAACTTGTCGTCGTTCGTTGTTATCAAACTAAAAAAAGAAAATGAAAAAAAAGATACATCCTTGGAAAATTATTTTCTAAAATAAGAAAAAAAATAAAAAGAGGGAGGTCTCATTCACACGTTTATCTTAACCGACAATCATTCCTAGTATATTTCTGCATTATTCTGGATTATTATCACAAATATTGATACAAAACCGCGCCTTTTCTTATCTTCTTCGAAGGAGATTCACCGTTAGTCAATGCAATTGCCATGTTGCCAATGTGATAACTAAAAACGTGCAGATGGTCCTTGAGAAAAATAATAAAAAAAAAATTTCCAAGATTTCGATGGCTTTATATTAGAAAGAAATGTTCGATAAACCACCCTTTTCTCACCCATCTTTCAACAGCATCTATCTCTCTCACTTTATCTTGTCACTCTTCGTTCCCCCTCTTCCTACCACCACCCCCTTCTTTATAACACGTGTTTTATTTCATTGGAATGCGTGCGTATCGCAAAATGCGTTGAGCTTGCGCACATTGAAAAGGTACGAAACGCTTTTCCATTAAGCATTACGAACACGGCAAATGTCGTTATCACCGTTTCCGTATCCGGAATTTCAATTTGCACCGGTAGCTTTATCGTTTTCAAGAGAGTGAATTAAAGAGAGTGAGAGAGAGAGAGAGAGAGAGTCTCGGGGTTTGTGACTCGACGATGTTACCCTGGTTGAATATCCTCTTGCAGTGTTTTCTCTGTGTTTCTTTCTCCTACGGGAACACTCCAGAACGGAAAACGGTTTTCATTTCTCTTTTCTAACGTTTTAACATTTTCTTCAATTTTATTTTTTCTTTTATTTCTTATTTCCTTTGGTTTTTGTGTATCGTTGTGTGTTTTCCTTATCTCAGGTTTCTTTTTCTATTATAACACATTTTTATTTCTATTTTGTATTATTTATCCAATTTTTTTGTTTCCGTTCTACGTTTTTTTGGAGGAAGGAAGAATTCAATTGGTTCGTCGTAAATTGAGCTTCTCAATTACTCGTTGTTTCTTATATTGGAAAAGAAGAAGAAGAAGAAATGGAATGTTTTAATCAGTCATTTTTTTAAGTATACTTTTTGTACTTATTATATATATATATATATGTATGTTACGGGATCAATATGGGAATTGTACAGATTGTTTGGTCAAACTATTAGATTGAATCAAAAGTTTGTATATTTTTAATTAATATTTCACTTGCGTATAAAGTCATTTTATTGATTTAACAAAAATTGTATTAACTGAGACAACACAATAAAAGCACTCGAACTTTTGGTTCACCTTAATAAAAAAAAGTTTAAAGGTTTTATATGTTTTACTTACTTACTATATGTGTTTAAATATACATATATATATATGTTATGGTTAATATAGTAATACGAGAATTGTATAGATTGTCCAGGTCAAACTATAAAATGCTTAAAGTATGTTGGTTAATTTAAAATATATATACTTCAGTTATAGGTACATTTAAAGTACCACCGACTATTTAAATGAATTGAATTATTCTATTTCTATTTTGTATCCTTTTTCTCGACACGAACATTTAAATATCTTTCTCTCTCTCTCTCTCTCTCTCTCTCTCTCACACATAATATCTTTCTCATAAAAATATCTTTTTCTCTTTCTTACAAATGCATTCTCTTTTTCTCTCACACACAAACACACATTCCTACTATTTCTTTTACATACATGCACTCTCTTGTTCTCTTATACATACTCACACATACACACGTATGTACTCTCTTTCTCATAGACATATTCTTTCTCTAATACATACATTCCCTTACACCCCTTTCTCTCTCTCTCATACACACACATATATGAACTATCTATTTCACACAAGTACTCATTCTTTCTTTTTCTCACACACACATATATAAACTATCTATCTCAGAAGGTACACATATATTCTTTCTTTTTCTCACACACATATATACGAACTATCTATTTCACACAAGTACACATTTTTCCTTCTTCTCAACACACACACACACACATGTATATACCCCGTTTCTTTCTTTCTCGTTCTTTCTTTCAATCCCTCTTTCTCTCTCTCTCTCTCTCTCTTTCTTTATTTCCCTGTCTTGTTCTCTCTTTCTCTATGGAATTTCCGGAAAAGCTACGGGCTCGGTCGAGTCTTCGATTTTGTGGTTACTTCGTTCGCTCGAGAAAATTGCTTCCGACGAATCGAGGGAATTACGTTCGGCCGAGTTACCACAGAGAGGTGTCTCCGATTCGAGACTCCAAAAAGGAGAGGGGAGGAGGGTGGGAGGGTGGAAGGGTGGAAGAGGGGTCGCGTCGTCCTTCCTGTCGGATTTTATTCCCTTTTTTTTTATTTTTTTTTCTTCTTTTTTAAATTCTATTTTATTTCTTTCTCTCTCTCTTTCTCTTTCTCTTTACTTTCGATTCTCTCGACAGATATCTACGAGCACGATGTTCTAAGCAAAAAAAAAAGAAAAAAGGTAAGGGGAAAGAAAAAAGATTAAAATAAAGAAGAATAGAGAAGAGAGGGTAAGGTGGACGTACGAGAAAGAAAGAGTGGTGAGGGTGGTGGTGGTGGTAGTGGGGTGGGGGTGGGACGCGAAATGAAAAAGCACGTTGGTTATATCGCATAAGCTTATCTTTCTACGTACGTTGTTTTATACTGCTATTGACCCTTCTTTATTCTTCTCTTCCTCTCTCTTTCTCTTTCTTTCAGTCTTTCTTTCTTTATTTTATCGTGCCAAGAAAGAGTAGAGCCAAGCTCGCGTCACAAGAGAAAAAATATTATACCCAGGATTATCAAGAGTTTATAGAAGATTTTTGACATACACGTACGCTAGATCACTATCGTATTGCTTGAAATAATAATTCAAGTGAAAAGAAAATAAAAAACATCGTTACACGAGTTATTATAATTCTTCTTAACGATTTCTTTTTTGTTTTTCTCTTTTCTTTTTTTTGGTTACAGTTATAATATTTTTTTAATTAAAATACGTAAGTATATTATAATTATACGTATACGATTATACAGAAATTTACACATTCAGTAGAAAGAAAATATTTGATTTTTGGAATTCTATGTAATAATTTATCTAATAACGAAGTTTTAAATAATATATATGCGTGTATGTACCTGTACGAATGCATATGTAATCGTTAAAGTATATTATTCAATTAATTCACGAAAAAATCTAGATCTTACATGAAATAATTAAAACGTTTTATGTATAGCATACAAAAAAAAGTATTCATTCTACGTAAGTTAAATACGAATTAACGAGTGTACAAAAATACGCGTTCGGATGTGAAAAATTGTTTATAATAAATAAAAAAAATCCACCCCCGCTTCCCAAAAAAAAACCGAATTACTGTAACGTATCGTAAACGTTAACGAATGCAACAAATGATAAAGAATACCGAATAATTGTATCAATAATTAAAATATCGGTCGAAAGAGAGAGATCAAATAAAAAACAAAAAGCAAGAAAGCAAGAAAGAAATAAAGAAGAGGAAAAAAAATTGTTTCTCGGAATGTTAAATTAACGTGCAAATCTAAGAACGATTTTATTCGAAAGAATTCATGTTGTTTCCTAACGAGGGGCAGGAAGGGGGAGAGACGAATGATAGAAGAGGGGAATGTAACGGGAGGGGTAAAGGAGGTTTTACAACAACGCAAAGATAATAACCGGAGGAAATTAAGCGGACACCGAGAAGAGAACTTAATTGCAGTTGTGAGAAAAGCTCGGACCAAGTGTTGGTTTCACTACATTTCTACAGATACATATATGTGTGTGTGTATATACAAGCTCGTAACAGTGCATACAGCACAAAGAATAAATAGAATAGCTTTCGCGTGTAACGCGAAACGCAGTTGCAAGCTTAATCGCGGTTGGTTGTTGCACTGTGCATCCATGCACTGGCGTGCACGCTCTGGTACGTGCGTGAGTTCGCCAACGTCCCGTGTATTTATACGAGAAAGAGAGAGAAAGAAGGGAAAAATAAAGGTAGATGTTATCGAGATCGGTAGAGAAAAAAATAAAAAAAAAAATGACAAAAAAAAAAGGGTCCACTGTGTGTCCCTATATCGTTCACGAGGAAATGGGCTTACTATCGAAAAATACCGTTGAGAATCTACGATACCCATCCACGAGATAACTTTATCTGCATTTTTGTTGCACAGGCATGCATATATATATATATGTATGTATGTATGTATGTATGTATTGTATATATGTATGTATGAAATCAAACTACTTTATCTGCATTTTTGTTGCATAGGCATGTATGTATGTTTGTGCGTTTGTATGTAGGTATGTGTGTATGTATGTATGTATGAAATCGAACTACGGACAATGATAAGTTCTGCGGTTGTAATGCAAATAAAGATTACATATATATATATGTGTATATTTATAGAATAGAAAAAGATAAATAACAAATGTCAACTAGATGGGAATAAATTTGCATTGATTATATTTCAAGTTTTTATATTTTTTTTTTTTTTTATATACTTGGGCAAGAACAATTTGATAATCAATTTTAATTATTATATCATTTAGCGTATGATTCATTTATATTGTTAATTATATATTATTATATAGTATTAGGTATTATATAGCTGTGTTATTTCAATTAATTTAAATGAATTGTCTCGAATATATATTAATTATGTTTCAAATGTTAATCCATATTTTCATTTGAAAAATAATCAAATATAATTGAATGAATAAAAATATTTGTCTAATCGTTGCATCAAAAATTTTTTATCGCATTTTTATCTCTAAATCTTATAATTTAATTAATAATATGAATTAAATACATATATATATATATATATATATATATATATATATATATATATATATATATATATATATATATATACACATGTACATCATGGACAAATTAACGTGTTATTCATGACAACACATGTATTCATTTTAATGAATATGTATATATGAGCCGTTTATTTTGAATGTGGTCTAAGTTTATTTTTTAAAAAATCAAGTAATCATAGTTGAAATAAAAAGTATGGACAAATCGTATTCCAAAATTAATAATAAATATCATTATTAATCAAAAAAGATTAAATATGATTAATATAAACCCACAATCAATATTTCTCAAATAAATATTCATATTAAAAAAATTCTTTATTGATAGATGAATACACACAT
>JACGWG010000022.1:2194809-2228528 GCA_023678865.1 Polistes exclamans | reverse complement strand
CACATATATGTAATATAAAATATCATACTTGGAAAATAAAAAGTATGGATAAATCGTATTCCAAAATTAATAATAAATATCATTATTAATGAAAAAAAGATTAAACAAGATTAATATGAACCAACAATCGATATTTTTTTTTAACACATCAGTATTATTCATAAAGAAATTATTTATTTAGTCTTTTTTTTTCTTTTCTTTGTTTAAGAGAAAAGATCGAAGAAAAAGGGCCGGCCTGGTCTGGGCGACGAGGGAACGGGGTCGATGAACTTTGTCGCGGTGCCACGCTAGGAAATCCACAGTTTTTTTTTTTCCTCTCCTTCCTTCCTTTCTTTCTTCCTCTCTCTCTCTCTCTCTCTCTCTCTCTCTCTCTCTCTCTCTCTCTCTTTCCTTTTTTTTCCCCTCGGTTCGCGAGTTATCGAGAACGAACTATATCATCGTAGCAACAACGAGTGCGAGTTTAAAAAAGAGAACGGGTTACAAGTGCAAGTGGGACGCAAGAAGCAGCAACTGCACAAGGGAAAATTAGAAAGAAAGAGAGAGAAAAAAAAAACAGACAAAGACAGAGAGAGAGAGAGAGAGAGAGAGAGTGAGAGAGAAGAAGAAGAAGAAGAAGCATGAGCGGGAAAACGCATGCGTACTTCCACCCGGCAACCGATAAATCAAATATTAACATCCTCTTAATGCTGCACACACACACACACACATACACACACTCGTAGGGTTTATAAAAACCTATATATGTTAAAACGATACTGTAAATTCGTATAAACTAAGAGACTAAAAACCAGAGAAAGTATAAGTATGTGTGTGTCAGACAAAGAGAGTGTGAGAGAGTGAGAGAGAGAGAGAGAGTGAGAGAAAGGGCTGGTTATAGGGCAATCAAGAAAATGAAATCCCAGATAGTGAGACGATTTAATCGTTAGTCCACCTGATCTCACCGAACGTAGCCAGTCGTGCGCCCGCGCGCAACCTACTATGGAGAAAGACCATAAGAGAGTGAGAAAGAGAGAGAGAGAGAGGCAGATATAGGGGTGGTAAAGAGGAGGGGTGGGTTGGCTAGGTCTACCTAGGGGATAGCTACACGGGGATAACAACGCGTGCGCGAGTCTCAGTTTCATCGATCGATTCATCATCCGTTTCTCTACTCTTCTTCAACATTTTTACGAAAATACGATCGAATTGAATTTTTTTAACCCCCTACCACCCCCCACCCTCACCCTTCTGCCATCCCACCTCATCTCATCTTTCGTTTCTTTAATTGTTATATAATATTATTTTAACGTGTTGATACACCGAAATTTTTGTTTCGATTTTCTTTATCGTGAAGAATTATTTTCGATCTTTTTTTGGTAATTGATTTATTTATTATATTTTGTTGAACGTATTTCGTGGATCTCTCTCGTTATTATAATTTGTGTTTTTGTTAATATTATTATAATAATTTGATTTATCTTTAAATTTTAGGATTAGTTTGTTGTATGTGGGATTAAAAGAAATACGATTGAATTTGCAATTTTTTTGTTCTTATTTATAGTGAAAAATTTTCGTGGCATGTTTGAAAAAGATATTTTTCTTTTTGTGTATAATTATTTGACTGCAATAAGGATATACGTGTGTATACAATATTTTATATCGCAATATTTGTATAAGTGAAGATTCGAATATATTTCATTTCATTTTTGTATCATATATGTGTTAGAAGAGAGAATTTTTTTGTATATAAATGACATGATCAATATATACGTATTATGACAAATAAATAATAATTAATATTAGAAAATAATTTCTAAATGTAAAAGAATGAAATGAAAAATTGTATAAAATAATTTGATAAATATACGAATAATAAATAAATTCATTTGTAATTGACACGACGATTGAAAAATTGGATAAGTCGATAAGCGGTTTGATTATTTCCAGGTTGAATCGAATTCTCTTAGGGAATTTGATTTTCCAAGAACCATAGATAGAGATAGACGTAGATAGATAGTATTACTGTGTGAGAGAAAGAGAGAAAATATGGTAAGAGAAGAAGAGTGCAATCCAACCGCCTAGCAACAGTGAATTCTCTCTCTCTGCTGCTACACTTTCTACTCGCATACAAAATTCTGCATATAGATATTCTTATTACATATATACAATAAATCCATTAGACACGCGTATTTATATACGTAAAATAAATATAGAAAATATATATCGTTATATATATACGAGTATATAAACGTTAATTGGATTATTTCGAAAAAAAAACTACGTTACAGATTTATAAATACAAATATATATTCGATATTTATTATTTGAATAAGAATATAATATATATAATAATGAAGAGATATATATAACACGAAATAATTTATGAAAAATAATATTTATAAAATATATATCATATAAACCGTTAACGATTGGTCAGGTGAATGTCCGGCCATATTGTTTTCTACTTTTTATATCTAACAATTATATTTATGTTATTTAACTGTTAAAAATAATTAAACAAACGTTTGCATCGAACGTTTTTTAATTTATTAACAATAATTTTTTAATAAATTTATGATAAAATTATATCTATATATATATATATATCATTATTTTAGTATCGAGAATCGTATTTGTAATTTTAGGTTAGGAAATTTCTGAGTAATCCAATAAATTTATATACGCATAAATATGTATGCGAATTAAATGTGTGTCTGTGTGTGTGTGTGTATGATTAATAATGCAATGTAGTTGGTAATATTTTTTTTTAAGAATCACGAGGTGGAAAGTACGAAATAATACGATGAAAAGGAAGATTGAAAATTTAACGTATTCCAGAGGGCGTTAGCGTAAATCCATCAAATTTTCGGTGAGAACCTCGACGCGATATTAGATTATGAGGAGCGTCGATGGGACGCAAAATGACGCGGTAGCTACCTACCCTAACGTTTTCATCGTAAATTTATCGAGGTAATAATTCGCTACTATGGAATACAACTTCTACACCATCGCATACAACCACTAACCTGACCTCTACGAGATTATTATTACCGAGATATATTTGGTATACTTTTTAAATCTACATATTCACATATATATTATTTTATTCGACTACAATTAATTTCAATTTATAAACAAATTTGTTAGGACAAGCAGGGATTCATAATTTAATGAAATCCTTTTTTTTTTTGATTGAAATTTAATAGAAATTTATATTAATTTTTTAATACCACCAGCAGACGAATGATATTAAATCTCTTTTTCTTTTCTTTTTATTATTTTATTTTTGTGAAACATCTTAATACGGAAATAGACGATATTTCCTTAATTCTTTGAAAATTTCGAACTCCAACAGGAGACGTTGAATAATTTAACGTTCACCGAACACGGAGCAATTTTCAAATTTTCGTCTCTTCGATCCTTGAATAGATTTCGTGTTACCAACCAGCCAGAAAATGGTTGATATATGACCAATTCATTTGTCAAATCGAAATAACTTCGGAAATACAACAAAATTCGACAAAAATTGTGTTTAATATTATAAATGTATTATTCAACGAGTTGTATAACAATAATTTATCGTAACAATTTATATTTTCAATATATTAAAAATTAAATATGAAAGATTTTTTTCTTATTATAAATTGACTCAAATGTTTTACCTTACGCGAACAATTAATAAATTAATTATACAATGATTTATTATTAATTATTGTATTTTCAAATGTATTTCGTATGAAATATTATCGCGTATTATTTAAAAAAAAAAAAAAAGAAACAATCGGTTTTTAAGTACTCACTGTTGGCCGTTTTGGGAATGCTCCTGTATTCTGCAAAGAAAAAAAAATAAATGCAATCGCAATAATATCATTATGCAACCAAAAAAAAAATACGAATATATTTTATATAACGATAGGTTCGTAAATCTTCCCCCCCCCCGTTTTTTTTCCTAAAATGAAAATTTTCTAACATAAGTGGGACAAAACGTAGAAAATAATGCCGCGAATAAGCGACAAACGTGACCGTAGCTGGCAACGTTTTTCTACACGCACAAAGATCTCCCAACGGAAACGTGCTCCGAATTTCTAAACGTTTTCCAACGATATTTTCCTTTAGAAAAGATATTCCCCCCTACCCACCCTATCCTCCGTTCGTTCCTCTTACCATTCAACTTTAGAAACTTCGAAAATCTTTGGAAAATTCGGTGCTACCGTTTATTTAAGAAACTTGTATAACGAATTAACTTTTGAAATGACACAAATGATATAAAAATTATTCTATCGGTGAAAAAATAAATCTAAAAATTTTTTGATAATATAAAATCATATATATGTAGGAATATAATAATAAAATAAATTATAAAATTTGTTTTTACAAAAAAAAGATACCGAATTTTCATTTTTTTTAATATTTATAACAGAGTATAAATATACAAGTATATATAATAATTATAATTAAAATATATAGAGTAATGTATATAATAAATGATATGAACCATACAAAATTATGATTATAAAATATATTTATATTAAAAATAAAATGATTAACAAAAATATAAAACAAACTATCAATAAAAATTAACGAAATTATATTTTTACTATGACAATTTATTGCGTATGTGAATTTTTACAAAATGGTTATGTTTTTGATATAGTTATATATATATATATATATATCGTTTAATATTTTTCGTGTCAATTGGACATCAAAGGGATTGAAAGAAAGACAGACGCACCAACCCCTAAAGGTACGTCATTGAAAAACGATTGAAAGTATATACCACCCCCGTAGAGAGATCGACAGCTGTTACTACTTTTGATTTCCTTTTTACGCTTCTAACAAAAGGGATACTACTCCATTTAACCGTAAAAATTCAAACGAAATGTTCAAATGTCGATCGAAAACGAACTTTTGGGGACTGTTCGACCATTATTCTCTCTCTCTCTCTCTTTCTTTCTTTCTTTCTTTCTTTCTCATTGGTTTCTTTGTGAAAGTAAAAAAGCAACGTTGATTTTTCCGACGAATAAAACACCATGAAAGTCTACGCCTATCAGAACCCCATTTTCACCTTTCACTTTTACACCAATTTTTCTTTTATTATTCTATAAAAAAATTTCGTTTTTTACACGCGTTTAACGATTAGCACTATTATTAGTAACTGCTATACTGTTTTCAATTTTTTACACATTTTTTTTTGGTTATTAAACAAAGAAAAAAGAAAATAGGAAAATAATCTTTTACAAGTAAATCAATTTTATTTTACATTTCTTTTTTTTTTGTTATAAATTAAATACGATATTAAATCATAATCGTAATATTAATCGTTAGAAAATCAAGTTTAATATACGTTGATTTTTTTGTTATTGTAATTCTATACAATAATAGGGATCAATTAAATATAATTAACAATTAGCAAATAACTCAAGATAAATTCGAAAGAATTTTTCTAAAATATATATATATATATATAATCCTATTAATAATATAACAAAGATAATATCTAAGATAAGTCTTAAAGGTAAATAGAAATGCAACTGTAAACAATCTAAAAGACGAATAAGAAGAGCTTAAGAGGGTAAAGATCCGAAAGTGGAATAAGGAAGGGGTCCAGATGTTAAAGAAGTGACAAGTGTAAGCCGTTGTCGTTTATTTGTTCCTGACCTCGACTAACATGTAAGATGCTAAAGGAACAAGGTTGGATGAGTTGGGGTGGTGTATAAGGGTAGGGAGTAGTTCAACTAAAGGTTCCTTCTTTTTTCTCATCGTAGTTCAAGACCTTTTCTTTTTTTCGATTCTTTGTGTATTTTTTTATCTTTGAATATATTATAAATAATATAACAATTATTTTCTTATATATTTCATTTTTCAATTATTATTATATTCGAAAATTAAATTAATAAAAATATGTTAAAAAATTATATCGTTTATAAATAATATTTTATTTTACAATATATAACTATATATATATATTATAATAATAATAATAATAAAATTTATATTAATATTTGTACATTATATATTGTTAGAAGATAGAATAAATTTGTATTAAATTCGTAGAACAACACACCCGAAAAATCATCTTATAAGGAAGAAGAAAAATAGGGTGGTAATATGGAGGTGGTAGAAGTGGTGGTGGTGGTGGTGGAGGTTATGAAGAAGGAAGGAAAGGGAAGGGAAGGGCGTGCATCGTTTTAACTTCGACCGAGGTTCTACGCGCATAGCAACCACCGAGTTTTAGTACTATAAATAAAAGGCGGATACGCGTTTATCGAAAGAGGAATAAATATGTAAGTGTATATACTTATATATATATATATATATATATACATAACTTAGGTATAGTTTTCGCTTGCTCGACAGACCGGTCTTCTACAAGATTTGATTTTTTTCTTTGTTTTTTTTTTTTAATTGTGTGTTCTACCACACAACAGGGTAGAATTAATTTTCTTTTTTTTTTTTTCAAAACTTCACGGAGATTAAGACTTTGTTAAGAAGACAGTAAAAAGGGGAAGAAAAAGATCACGATGTGTCTGCTTTTTCTTTTTTTTTTTTTTTCTTTTTTTATTAACTTCTCTCAACGTCTTACGTTCAACACGTTCAGGGTCAGATATCGTATTTCAAATACGGTGATTTAATATCTTTACTTAATAATATGCAACGGGGAATATATATGATCGATTGAAAAGGAATGATGATGATTTTATATAAAATATATTTACAAAAAAAATCAAAAGTTACATAAATATGTGAATAATAAAATTGTATATTTTGTTAACAATATTATATTGATCGAATTGAATAACTCATTATATAATGTTATATAATAATCTATAATTATAAAATCATTATTTATCGCGAATTAAAAATAATATTTTCAATTTAAATAATTTCATTTCATTTTTACGATTTAAATAACAAACAAACGAATATAAAAATTATAATCTTAATAAGAACATCCTTATTTCTCAATGGAAAATTAAAACACCATTATAATTTATCTCCGTAACTCAAATGGAAGAAATATTATTAAGAAGATGAAGAATAAAAAAGGAACATCCCTCCCCTTAAGCACAAAATAACAAATAATTAAAAGCATAATTATATTTTCCTTACTAACAACCAACCAACGAACCAACCAACCGAACCCTCTTGAAAATATCTCGCACCTTATTGTAGTTTTGAGTACTTGGCAAGACAATGGACAACAGTTTCGTCGAGTTCTCGAGTTAACGACAATCAAAGACCTAAAGGTTCAGTCATAAACCTAAACCAAGAACGTCGAAGAAAAGACGAACCAACTTCCTCCCTTTTGCTCCACCCATTTCTCCCTTATCCAATCTTTCCCCTCCCCCCTTCATACCCTTCCCACTAGCCCGATTTATCTTTCTTCTTCTTGTTCATCATTAAAACACGATTTTCCTTAAACGATCGAATTTTCATTATCCTTTTCAAAGATTCTTCTTTACTTTTTTCATAGAATTTAATTATGGTAAAAAATCACTCTGTTAAAACTCAAACATCGAAATTTGATAGAAAATTTCAATCGAAAATACTCCGTCCAATATTTGCAATATTCCATGTTTTACGTAAGTAATGAAAAAAAATCCATAAAGATTTAGGAAATTTATAAAATAAAAGATAAAATATGCAAATTTCAATAAAGAAATATCCTTAAGCAAATAATTAGATTGATAACTCGAATTTAATATGTAGAATTTAAAAAGGTTTTATATCCATCTGCTTAAAAAAATAATATTTGATTAATTAATAATTTTGTTAAAGCTAATTTTACACTTATCATATTATTAATGTATCATGTTATTCATGTTAATATATCCACGTGAGAATAAAATTATTTGATTAACTTTTTCACACATCACAATACACAACAAAAATTTGTAAAAGAAAGAAAAAACCAAATTCCACCCCAAGTAATAATAATAATAATAATAATAACAATTGGTAATATAATACCCTGATTGGTTGTTAACTTCTATCATGTTACTTTTACTGTTCTACTGTTCTACTGTTACCAAAGTAAAATAAAATGACGAAGATGATGAAGAATTGAACGTCGGTAAAACGTTTGAAGTTATACGTTTGTGAAAAAGAGATAAAAAAAAAAGATTTGTGATTTTTTCTCGCATACGTATAAGGGCAAAGTTAGAAGGTCCCCTTCAACTCAACATCTTCTGTTACGAACCTTCTTCTTCTTCTTCTTCTTCTTCTTCTTTCCTTCACTTCGAAACACCCTTTTCTCGTCTCTCAGTACCCTTATTCTTCTTCTTCTTCTTCTTCTTACTCAAACCATCTTTTTCTTTCTTTCTTTCTTTCTTCTTCTTCTTCTTCTATGCGTCAGACTTTTGCTCTGGCAATTTTGCTAATGGCGCTTTGCCGTGTATCTTTTCCCTTATTTCTTTTCTTTTCTTTTCTTTCCTATCCTTTTCCTTTATTCTTTATTTTATTTGGATTTTTTACTTTTGTTTATTTTCGTTTTGTTTTCTACCCTTTTACTTGGCGTTCTAGCCTCCAGAGATTTGCCTCGTTTTCAACGTACCTTTGGGAGCAAAACGCTATGCAATTCTCTTTCCCCTTTTCAGTATATCTTTTTCTTTTTCTGTCAACCATAAAAAACCTACCGAAAGGAGCCAAGTTAAAGAAGGAAGGGGGGCGAGGGAAAGGAAAAATAGAAAACGAAGTGAAATAAGATTAAAAAAAAATTGTTACACACAGAGAGGATAGATAAGTTTTTTTTTTAACTCGTAAATTCTAAACGTAAATCTGAGATACTTTGTTTCTTTATATATATGTGTGACTAATATTATTTATCTATTAAATATCTATTCAATAAAATAATCTATTTGATTAAATTTAGTTTTCTCCAATTATTTCTATATATATGACTATCTATTAATTCGACTCTATCTATAGATATCTATTAATTCCTATATATTTATCTGTTAAATCTATTAAATAAAATAATCTATTTGATTAAATTTAGTTTTCCAATTATTTCTATATATATATATATATATGTTTATTCTATTCTATTTCTATTCTATTTTTATTTCTATATATATGTTTTATTATATATGTTTATTATTATATATATTTATTATTATTATTTTAATTATTCTATATATATATATATATATATGTTAGTTTTGCAATTATTTTTATATATATATATTTTTCTTTTTCTGTCAACCAAAAATAGAAAACGAAATGAAATAAGATTAAAAAGTTACACACAGGATAGATAAGTATTTTTTCTTCCCTAAAAATATTAAACCTAAATCCAAAATACTTTTATTTCTTTTTAAACATATATAACTATCCATTAATTCTATTTATTTCAATAGATATATTATTATTAATCCGTTTAATTCTCAATAATATAATACTATCCACCCCCACAATGGTATAATTAAATTATAATAATTTAAACGGGAACGCGTATAATGATAAATTCGATATATATATAATATATTAATTAAAATGAAAATAATGAACAAAAAAGTTTCATAGAATTTCCCTTCTCTTCATTGAACGTTTCGAAACAACTCGAAAGTCGATTTCCTGGGACATCGAGGTTTTCGAGATACTTCATACAACCCTCAACCCACCCACCCCCCTTTCACCTCTTCTACCTTTTCTCTCTTTATCTCTCTTTATTCATCCGTTTATCTCTTCGTGTCCCTTGTCGACGAGAAGATAGAAAAGAGAGGGTTGGAATGCAGGAGAATAAGGAGATGGTGGTACTCGGGAAAGAAGCTAAACTTTCGTGGCAAGTATCGGCGAGTAGAACTGAGTGTGCCAAGGGAAACGAAGCACGATCTTCTAGAAGAAGAAGAAGAAGAAGAAGAAGTAGAAGTAGAAGAAGAAGAGGAAGAGGAAGAGGAAGAAGAAGAAGAAGGAGGAGGAAATTTGTTTCTGCCAACAACGAAAGATACTCGTCCCTCAGGAGATACCTTTCAAGAGCCACGTAGATAGTGAGTAAGAAAAAGATGGAAGAAACTAACTGAGTGAGTGAGTGAGTGAGTGAGTGAGTGAGTGAGAGAAATAAAACGAGAAAATGTCGTGTACGTTTTTCCAATATAAATATAATAATATATCAATGTACCTGTGTGAAAAGTATAATATATAAGCAATAATATAATATTTAATATAATATATATTATATTAATATATAATATAATATTAATTATAATATAATATTATATAATATATAATAAATGTATAATAATATATATTATTATATATTATAATTTAATTCATTATTTATATTATTATTTAATATTAATAATAATGTAATATATAATTTATTAATATTAATTAATTAAATTAATATATAATATATTTAATATATACTAATATATATATATATATATATATATATATATATATATATAATATATTTAATATATTAATATATAATTATATATAATATATATTAATATATAATTATAATATTTATATTTTTATAATTTATTAAAATTATATATAATATATATTAATATATAATTATAATATTTAATATATTTAATATATAAGAGTAATAAAATATTGTAATCATTATTTACAAATTTGTAAAACGTTACACGTTCGGTATCATATTTTTAAGTTCGTCATTTTATCATAATATAAAGGATACTCAAATTCAATATTACCAATATTCAATATTTTAATGTTAAAACAAAAAAAACATATATAAAAATCAAACTTTACGAAACACAAATAACAAATTAAACATATTTTTATCTAATTATATATTCAAACAGAGAAGTAACTACAAAAATAAACCCCAACCTTTACAAATACATTACCCCACCAAACAAAAAATTACAACACGAATATAAATCTAATAATATATTCTTCCAAAAAAAACTTAAGTATTATAATATATGATTAATATAAAACAACATATGGGGGAGAGAAAAAGTAGGTTAAGATTGTATGAAAAAATCATTTAAAAATCCATAAACCAAGTAGTAGAAGAACAAAAAAACCATACGTCAAAGAAGATATTATAAAAAAACTTCTATCTAAAACGTAATATTTCTTTTTTTTATTTCTTTCTTTCTTTTTTTCACTTTTCCCCATATCTTTCTTTTCTAACTCTTCTAAACTCAACTTTAAAAGTCCTGAGAAGTCGGTCATGCGTGATAGAACACAACGATCGGTTTCGAGTTCGACGGGCAACGGATGCACACCCACACACATATATATATATACACAAATATATATACAAATACACATAGACATGCACATATATGCTACGTGTTGCTCGATCAACGACAGAATCTATCTTTAGTATCCTCCTTGCACCACCTCCTCCTCCTCCACCTCTTCCTCCTCTTCCTCCCCCTGCCCCACCCCCTCCCCCTTCTTCTCACGAAGTTACTATAGCTTGCAAACCGCACGTACGCACGCACGCACGCACGCATGTTGCTCAACTCTCTCGTCGGATCGATGTTCTATCTAAAAGGGAAAGGGAAAGGGTAAGAGAGAGAGAGAGAGAGAGAGAGAGGTAGAGAAGGGGGTAGTAAATGGTAGTTCAGTGACGAGGGGTTTAAGGGGTAGTTTGCCCGGATAATATCGACTCAATCGCCGTTAACCCTTTTTCGAAACAGTTAATAGTTAACTGTAATTTATTTACGATTTATCTATTAAAGTGAAACATAATTTGTTCGTACGTGTTTATTGTATTATAAATAATATAATTGATTGATTATTGTAAAATAATATTTTTGATAATGTGTTAATTTAAATAACGCATAATATATTTGATTTATTTTAATATCTTGTTTAAATGTGTTGAAAAAATACATACAATAGAGAGTGTATATTTTATTGTTTGTTAATTGAATTAAATTATATTTCTACAGATGATAATTGTTATTTATTCGTTAGCTTGATTTAATGGTTGTTTTGTTTTTTGTTAGAAATTTAATCAACGAAAAATTAACATATGAAATAGTCGATGTATGTATTTCTTTGGTATACGTGTTTGTTTGTGGGTTTATGGGTTTGTGTGTGTTGTGTGTGTGTTTATTGTATAAGGAAAAGGAATCACCAATCAAGTTGCTTCCTGCTCAGCAAGATTCTATTATACTTCTTCCACGAGTTCTTCATCTTGTCTCGAAAAACGAATCGTGCTCACACGTTACTCCCTCGAGCGTCACTTTCCTGTCGCTATGGGGTGGTCCGTTTCTTTATTATCCGTTCCTTAGTCTCACTGTTCCAAGAGTTTTGTGTTTAGTCAGTCTCGTTTTACCAACAGAAAAGAAAATAAAGAAAACCTGATCCTTGTATATTATTTTATATTTTGAGAATTCTTAGATATATTTAAGAAATATATTCGTATGGTTTTAATTTTTCTTTTTTTTTTATAAATTCTTTGCAATATATTTCATCTTAATTTTGAATTTATTCATTTTCCTTTTGATTCTATAATTATTTTACATCTATTATTATTGCATAAAATATACAATTAATAAATATCTCAAGTGTATTTTAAATTATATCAATATTTTATTATTTTGTTCTCTTCTTCGTAAAAGAACAACGTTTTAATGAAATATTATCATTACTAAATACGTTTATGAACAATTTTAATACAAAATGTTTTGTATAGTTTTATTTTATTTTTAAATTCTTTGAAATATGTTTCATCAAAATTTTGAATTTATTCATTTTCCTTTTGATTCTAATTATTTTACATCTATTATTATTGTATAAAATATACAATTAATAAATATCTCAAGTGTATTCTAAATTATACCAAAATTTTCTTATTTTATTCTCATTCATAAACGAACAACGTTTCCCCCCCTTCCCCCGCCCCCAACACCACATAAAATATTATTATCATTAAATACGTTTAATACGATTCTAAGAAAATATTTAGATTAATATAATTAGAAATAAGAAATAAAAGTTTATTATATTTTCATAGTTAAGTTATAGTTGAGAGTAGGTGAAAGCTGGAAGACGTCTACACTACCAAGAAACGAATCATAATCATACTAACACAGAAGAAAACGATGATATGAACTCGAAGCACGCATAATAAACGTCTACTGGTGGAACACAGAGGCGTCTTTTAACTTGTTAACAAATTCACCTCTCTCTCTCTCTCTCTCTCTCTCTTTCCCATTCTCTTTTTATCCGCATCTCACGATCTCTCTTTCTCACATACTATCATACTTGTCTAGCATACTCATATATCTTAGACAACACACGTTTGCATCTAGATTCTATAAAAGCACACTAAGACGTTGCTTAACTAATTTCGAAGCATTAGTAACGTGACTTTACAAAAGATTAATTAAACCAAGAGAACAATGACGTTTAGTATTTTCTATTTTATTACGGAAACATAATTAGACGTTCGAATTCTTTAATTACTTCAAAAATTAATTATTATTATTTATTAAATTTTTTAAACAATATAAGATTTTCTCTATCGATTATCGAACTATGAAAAATATTTTAATATAGTATATATTATAATTTAAAATTTTTTAAAAAATTTATTAAAATAATTTAATATAATATAATATATTAATATAATAATATAATATATATAATAATTTAATATAATTATAATAAATTAATATAATAATTTAATTAATTAATATAATAATTATATATATATATATATATATATATATATATATATTCGAATAAAAAATTATTCGTACAATAAGTAAGTATGTGAAAATAAAAAGATTTGTATGTTTTTTTTTATTTTTGTAAATATTATTAATTGTAATACTCTAGTTATGTAAAATAAATTAACAGAAATTAATTATAATATTTTGTATAATTTATATGATTTGATTTATTTCATCTAATGAGATGAAATTTTACTAGGACATAAGTATTATATATAGATCATATTTTATATTTATCCGAAATAGATCCGAAGAGTATAATATTTGTTCTTATTTGAAGAAAATCAAAATAATAAATGTTTAAAGTCGATGATAGTATGCTTCAAAGTAGTCCAAAAATTTTCCTTCAACAGTTCTCATTAACGTAGGAAACCACCGTGACCGACGACGACAACTATAACGACACACACATATACATACACAGATACAAACTAACATTCCTTCGCTAACTAAGTTTCGTCAGAACGTTAGAACTTTATTTTTTTCTCTCTCTCCCTCTCTCTCTCTCTCTCATTTTTTGAAACGAAACCAAATCTAATTATCTTATTTGCACTATCGTAAATTTCGATATTACATTTTTCATTATAATTTTTCTAATTTTATAGATTTGTCTTGTACTAATACGCTTGGATTGTATCGTATTACTAAATTGAGTTCAGTAATAGGATAGCATGATTGAAACGAAGAAGTGGCACGTTCAAAATTGCTTTCAACTTTCTTTCAAGTTATATTCTCTTGTTAAAATGATTGGAAAAACATTGTTAACATAACGAACACTTTTTTCCCCCTTTACAAATTGAGTCTTGTAATAGGATTACATGATACTCGAAGAAGTATCATCTAATAATAACTATGATTTACCTCTTGGTATATTATACTCTCTTATTAAAAATTTTAAATAATATAAATTTTCTTATATTATAATCAATAGAAAAAGCATCGTGTCGTATGTATTATGATTAATAACATGAATAGTGGAAAATCTTCTAATCACATTTTTCCCCATTAATTATAATACTTTTCCTATTAAAAAAAGAAAAAAAACAAATGGTTATTCACCTATTTCCAAAATGAAAAACTTTCGTATTCCTATGAAAATGACTTCTCGAACAGGATCATATAATATTTGAAGAAGTATTACAATAACTATTTTTCTCAATTAAATTATACTTTTCCTATGAAAAGAAACAAAAAATAGGAAATGATCATCCAGTAACAAAACGATTAACTTTTGTCCCCTTAAGAATGTAACATCGAATGTAACAGGATCGTATAATATTAGAAGAAGTATCATAACGATACTTCTCGATAAATTATACTTTCCTGTTTCAACAAGAAATCTTCAATTTATGAATAGACAGACAAGCCGATACAATTTTATCCAATAAATCGAATTGTTTTTTTTTTTTCTTTTTATAAACAAAGTATTGCAGCAAAATAATGTTTGAAGGAGAAGAAGAGGTGTTGTCATTATTGCAACAAAATACTCTGCCAACTTGTTATATATTATGATTATATTTTCTACTGTGTTGTTAACAAAAAAATATAGTTCGCGTGTGAGTGAATCAATTCTTTTCTACTTTCATGCTTTCGATTACTTTCATTAATCTTTTACCCATAATGTCAGTATAGAAACACGAATGACTTTCCTAAACCATGTTCTATACTAACTTCCGTTCTACAAGCAAAGGTGACTGCACCTGCTCGTTGGCTTTCTTCCAACATTCGATGACTCCTCTCTTCCTCTCCACCCCCCTCTCACGTCTTTCCCTTTCTCCTTTAGAGACTCCTTTTTTCCGTTCAAAGACTTCAACAACGGATTTATCGCTTACTATGAAAGAACCATTTTCTTTGTTATTTCTGATTTAAGAAAAAAAAGAAAATGGAGTGGAAGGAAAAGGTTTTAGAGACCCTAGAATTCGAATGATTTTTGAAAATGTAACTTTAGTATGTTCAAGAAGAAGAAGAAGAAGAATAGGAAAGTAATTATCTTATTATATAATTTAATTCTAATTGTAATATTTAATATTTTATTAATAGAATAAATCAGTATATTTATATTATTAGTATTAATTAGTACTGTAACATTAAACGTAGAATATATGATTGATCAAATGACCGATTGTTAAATTTTTTGGAAGAATTTCGTAAAAGTTAATTGTACTATTTGGTGAAATAAAAATTCTTATTGCATAAATAGTAAAAATTATATAACTATTTGATGGTAGTAATATATTTGATCCATTATGTGTTGGAAATAAGTATAGATGAAGTGTCGGTATATTTAGTATAAATATATAATAATACATTTAATAATTACATATAATTAACATTTATACACTTTATATATATATATATAGTATTATAATAATATATTTAACACACACTAAACGCGTATCACAATGATTGTGAAATTTTTTGGAAAGAATTTCTAACAAGTTAATTATGTTATTTGCTAAATAATCAAAAAACCTCATATCACATAAATGATATATATTTTCTTATACATATATGTGCTAAAATAAATATGTGACTATTTGAAGATGGGGTCATTTGATCCATTGTGTTAGAAATACATAAAGTGTCGTTACATTTAGTGTTAAGAATTTCACCAGTTAATTCATTCGTTCATTCGTATAAATTCACTCGTCGTTGCAAGTCACGTTTTGATGATTACCGGTTGTCGTTAGAAAGAAACGAAAGCTTTTCTAGGTAGTTACTTAGCTCGTTACCAACATACAACCCGTTGTCTAACGTAATTGTTTAATCGTCTTACCAACAATTCGTTTCCATTTCGATCAATTTGACGAGAACTTTAGATCGTTTCTATTTTCATTCTTTTTATCTTTGTCTCTCTCTATCTCTCTCTATCTCTCTTTGAGTTAGTATTGTTCATTGTTAGAGAAATGTTAGGTTTCTCTTATTCGATGTTACTTCGGTTCGTGTCACGTTGTTGTTTCTATATCTTTCAAATGGTAACACAAATCGAGAATATTTTTCTATTGTCTAGTTCCTCACGTTTCAGTACACGATTTTCTCTTCGTATTATTGGTTATACTATCCCTCGTAAATTCATTTTCACGAAGCACAGTTGATGACGAAAAATGAATCTATTCACCTTAACCGAACGATGATAAGTTATCTTAATCGTTTCTCGTGTAAGACACGCCTGCATCCTACACGGTGCAACCAATCGTGACGAAATAAGCGTTATAACACGCTTGTTCGATAGAAAAACTATTAATAGTAGTTGATGGAATACTATATTATGTCGAAAGATCTTTTAACTTAAGGTATATCTTTTTCTTTTTTAGATTGTCCTGATGATAAACTTATCTTAATTAATTATACATATATTTGTTCTCATTATTTATAATATCTGTCTCGGATTAAAATATATTCTCATTTTGTATTTCGTATAATATAATATAACGTTTTATATCTATTTTAATATTATACATTTCACATATAAGATCTATAATTAATATTTTATTTAAATAAAATTAACACGCAAAACAATTGTTATCTTCATTTGGTAAACATTTTAATACGATCTTTTTTTTTACCTTTATTTCTATTCTAACGTTATTTTTTTTTTTAATGATAATTAATATTACAACAGATGAATGAACAAAAATAATGATAATGATAGGAACATTTCGTTTGAAAAAGGGAATAAAACTAAACCACACGTTAATATACGAAACAAAATTATTAAACATTCTCTTTTAACGTTATACATTTTAAAAAAGAACACACAATTTATCTCTAAGAGATATAATTTATGTAACAATGTAATCATTTCAATTTGAATCTTTTAACATTTGTTGAAAGTAACCGTTACATATGCAACAACGCGGTCGAGTTTACATTACATATGTATAAAAATGTGGTGACGACACACGTCAACGCAGAATGTATTTTTCTCTTCTTTAGGAAACGTAACAGTTAAGTAAACAACCATTTGCGAGATTCATAGTATCGCACGTTGCTGCTTTCAACGTTAGTGATGATACAATGGGAAGTACGGATGGTAACGGATCCCGTTTGCACTTTTCCCTTTACTGAGAGCTAAAATTTATGACAGTCTAACCATCCTTCTCTACATTCCTCCCATATCCCCCTTACCCCCTTTCCCCCCTTTCCCCACAACCACCACTGCCACCACCCTTTTTCTCTTTCTGTTTCTGTTTCTTTTACTCTTTTACATGGAAACGCATCTCTTCTAGGATCTATTACACGAAAGAACACATCTGAGAGTTAGAAAATAGAATGGGAATAAAAATAAAGAATGTTTAAAAGAGTAAAACACTTACATACACATATATACATATATACAAACAAATATAAAGACGTTTAGTTTGAGTACACAGTTGATGTTCGTTTAACTAACAAAATAGTCAACCGGTTTACACGAACAGATGATAAAGATATGGTGATGATGATGATGATGATGATGATGGGGTAAAAATTAAAACTATAAACTATCGTTTATGTTTAAAATTAATTATTTATAACGTAGTCGTATGTAAATAAGAAGGTTTATACAACGTTATGAAAATGATTTAGTGAGTGCGGAAGATATGAGATAGTAGTGTAAGTGTAGAGAGAGCATCGTGTCGAAACCCAATGGGGGAAGATTAAATTATCGATAATGCATCCAGAAAGAATATACTATCTATGCAAATTTATGCAACTCACGTATGTATGCTAGGATAGAATATTATTATTATAGTAGTAATAGTAGTAGTAGTATTATAATTCTATATTTACAATTTGCAATTGTTATATTCGTTAATGTAATTTTCTTGCATTAAATGAATAATTCATTAATTAAACCGTATTCATCTCCGTGTTATACATTTTATTTACCATATTTCTTTTTTTTTCGTTCTTTTTAATTATTATTATATCGAACTTAAATTTATAAATTATCTGATTATTAATTAGGATAATTATGGAAAGAAAGAAAAAAAATATGTCTATTATTTAAAATGTGAATTTAATTATAGTTATATAATTATCGTTTTTGAGAAGAGAGAACAAATACATTTCAATATTAAATATATTTAAATCGTAATATTATTGTCAGATGCGATCTAATAGAAATTAAATACGATACGTATATATAATTATCTTACTTATAATATACAAGAAAATTAATGAAACGTTTTTACTCGAGAACAAAAAAATTATGAGATAATTATTTAATTATATAAAAAAAAAAAAAAACAATAGAGCATATACAAGAAAGAAATTAAATACAATACGTATATATAATCGTCTTAAGTTTTAATATACGCAAATAATGAAACGTTTACTCAAATAAAAAGATAATTATTTATATTACTAAAAAAAAAAAACAAATCATTAAAATATTGAAATAATTCGATAGAAAAAATAATTAATTTTTCCTCCACGAAAAGAAAATAATGAATTTATATAATTTCAAAGATTTTGAAAAAACAAAGAACATTATAACAGAAAATCTGTCTCAGATATAGTGCAACATTTTTCTTTTTAAGTCAATAAAATTACTTTATACGCAAATGAAATATTAATGAAAAAAAAAAAAGAAAAAAACAGGAAAGAAAATAAAAAGCACGAACTTTTGTTTCACATAGTTTTGTTAATACATATCGAATGTACAAAACACAAATGCATTTGGTTACTGTCGAACGATAGATAAACCTGTTGCGAATAGTGTGTTCGTGCCTGATTATCTATCGTCCGTTCTCTTTGCAGTTCTATAGCGATACATTGTAAATTTTCCTTCCCCCATCCCCTTCTTCATACATATATAACAAACATACATACAATATACATACATAAACACACACACGTATGCACTTTCTTTCTCTATTTCTCTTTAAAACGTTGTTCTCTTTACTCGCACGCGTTTCGGACGTGCGTATATTCTCTCCTGTCTTTCTTTATCAATTTCTCTCTCTCTCTTTCTATCTCTATATCTCTCTTTTTCTCTCTTTCTCTCACTTTAGTTTGTATGGACGATCAGCACACACGGTAGTAGCCGAAGCCGCACACACGATCGTGTATTCTGCACGGCACAAGCTTATTTATGCTCTCGTGAGCCCTCCCCGGCGTTCGATAAATCGCACCAGAGAATGAGAGAGAGAGAGAGAGAGAGAGAGAGAGAGAGAGAGAGAGAGAGTGTGAGAAAAAGAGTATGAGTATGTGTGTTTTTCAATGCGTATGAGAAAATGAGAGAAAATAAGAAGTGGGTGTATATAAGAGAGAAAATAATATATAAAAGTAAACGTACGTGTGTGTATGTATGTGTACGAGAGAGATAGAAAATATTAGAACGAGTATATATACGTTTGTGTGTATGTATGAGAAAGAAAATAAGTTAGTGTGTACGTGTGAGAGAGAAAATAGGTGAATATATGTATGAGTGAGAAAGAGAGAATAAATATAAGAATAAATGAGTGTGTGTATGGGAAAGAAAATATGTTAGTGTATACGTATATAGGAGAGAGAAAATAGGTAAGTATGTGTATAAGAGAGAAAGAGAGAGAGAGAGAGAGAGAAAGAATTTTTATGTTGTAGCCCAGTCACTCAGAGAAAAATGATTACGTTCAGGTCAGAATATACTAAAGTTTGATATAATGGTAATTCGACGTCGCTGAATCGAATGGTGCTAATTTTTTTGCAATACGATGTGGCGTTTACGAGAAAAAGGGTAAAAAAGGGTAAAAAATGGCCGTATCTTAGAATCTAGGCATTTAATCGAAAAAAGTTTCAAACAAAAGTTGTTGAGAATTGAAAAATACATAAAAAATGTTCTAAGGTGTATCTTCGTATTTGCAAAAATAAGCGAGAAAATGAAGGTGAAAGGTAATTGTAAGAGAGGGGGCAAGCCACCTCTACGTCGGTCTTTACAGGCGAGCGAGCTAGTGTGCGTTATCTTGGGGTCTCTCGGTCGTGAATGCGAGTGCGAGTGAGAAAAGAGAAGGATACTTCTCCCTTTTTATTTGTTTAGGCAATAGCGATTCTGTTTGTTTAGGCCATCGATTTTTGAGTGTTCTGTATTCTATATTTCTGAAATTTTTTCATGCTGTAGCAAGAAGTTTTCGTCTTGGCCATCGAGTGTCGAGCGTTATGTATACGAGTGCGAGTGAGACAAGAAACCGATATTTCTCTCTTTCTAATTTTTTCATGCTGCAGCGAGAATTTTTCGTTTTGACGATCGAGTGTCGAGCGTTCTGTATATCTATATATATATCGGCGTATAAGCGCGGCATTTTTAAATCGAATCTTGATGCTTATGGTACGCCGTTTTTTTATTTATTGTAAATAGTATCGTCTCTGCTTCACGCGCCGGTTATAAACGTTCGATTCTTCGTGGGGGAAATTTTTTTTTATAAATTTTTCTATCCTTAAGTTATACAAATTCTTTTTACATTTCTTAATTTTTAATTTTATACAGGAAAGAAAATTAAAATTATTACAAAAAAAATTAGGAACAATAAAATGTTTATTATTTTGCGCAAATAAAGGAAGATTTATTACTAGAATTACAGTTAATATTTTATTTTTTTAATATAAAAATATATTATTCTTTAATATAGTAAAAAATACCATAAGCATCAAGATTCGATTTAAAAATGCCGCGCTTATACGCCGATATATATATAGATATACAGAACGCTCGACACTCGATCGTCAAAACGAAAAATTCTCGCTGCAGCATGAAAAAATTAGAAAGAGAGAAATATCGGTTTCTTGTCTCACTCGCACTCGTATACATAACGCTCGACACTCGATGGCCAAGACGAAAACTTCTTGCTACAGCATGAAAAAATTTCAGAAATATAGAATACAGAACACTCAAAAATCGATGGCCTAAACAAACAGAATCGCTATTGCCTAAACAAATAGAAAGGGAGAAGTATCCTTTTCTTTTCTCACTCGCACTCGCATTCACGACCGAGAGACCCCAAGATAACGCACACTAGCTCGCTCGCCTGTAAAGACCGACGTAGAGGTGGCTTGCCCCCTCTCTTACAATTACCTTTCACCTTCATTTTCTCGCTTATTTTTGCAAATACGAAGATACACCTTAGAACATTTTTTATGTATTTTTCAATTCTCAACAACTTTTGTTTGAAACTTTTTTCGATTAAATGCCTAGATTCTAAGATACGGCCATTTTTTACCCTTTTTTACCCTTTTTCTCGTAAACGCCACATCGTATTGCAAAAAAATTAGCACCATTCGATTCAGTGACGTCGAATTACCATTATATCAAACTTTAGTATATTCTGACCTGAACGTAATCATTTTTCTCTGAGTGACTGGGCTATTGCTACGTACGCACGAATCGACAAGAGAGAACTATAGTATATAATAGATTACAAAAGCACATTCATCTATCTGTCTTCTTCTTCTTCTTCTTTTTTTATCTCATTTCTTATCTTTTTCTATCACCTTTTTTTTTATTTCTCTTGCATTTATATTAGAGATAATGAGAGTCGTTAGACGAGAGAACGCGACTTTAATGATTATGCTATTCTTTAATAGGATCCGACAACTTTTCTGCACTCAGCTTTCTAGTTGTCCTTTGTGTATATATTATATTGTATATATTTTGTGTGTTTTCGATCACAAAAATGATTTTCTATTCGATAATATTATATTATTATAAGTTTACGTATTTTTGTATTTTGACAAATTAATTTGAATATATGAAATTAATTAATGATCTGACGAATTGTCGTGCGCGTGGAAATTTGTTGTTATATAATAAATTTTTGTAAGTAAACTTATATATCAAATCAAATTGTTTGTTGTTAGTTAATACTGAATCATTTGATTTTGTAAAAAGAAATAAAACGAAACGTATTAGAATCGAATCAAATAATATTAATAATAACGAACGTAAGTGTAGGATAATTAATAAATAAATAAATAAATAAAAAGAAACAATTATAGAATGACGATAATAGGATAGATAAAATGTTCTAACATAAAATCATTCTTGTGTTATATCAAACGAAATTATCTATTGTTAATTCACACTGAAATTATTTTATTTTCTAAAAAAAAAAACAAAATACAAAATGCATCAAATAAATAATATTAAAACGAACGTAAGTGTAACGGCGATAATTAACAAATAAATAAACAAACAAATAAATAAATAAAATCTGAAAAAAAAGAAACAATAAAGTGATGATGATGAAAAATGATAAAAAAATATACGAAATTTCTAATCCGATGTTAAAATGATTCTTATGTCTCGGGGTTATAAACCGCAATCTCGGACTAGTATAGTTGGCATAGTATTTGAGTAATAATGAGAGAATCTAGCTTAACGATCGAGTTGGCCATTAGAGTTGCTTTTGCTGCTGCTGTTAGCCTTGTGTTGCCTGGCTAGCTAGCCTCGTTTCGTAAACGAAAGCATCGAAAATCGATGCACGCGTTCTCGCCGGTTCTATGTCGTCACAGCTGCATCGATGCAACGTTTTCCTCTCATCTACCAGCACCAACACCAGCACCAGTACCAGAACCAGAACCAGCAACCAGCAGTAACCAACCAACCCAACCTATCCCCACTCATTCATCTACCACCCATCATCACGCAGCACCAACCAGGAGCATCTACTCTAACTGACCAACCAACACCTTTACTCAACCAGCCACCCCTACTCAACCAACCCTCACCACCCTTCTCTGCTCGACTACGTATTCCATCGTTCGATCGAGCCTCTGGTCAAATTCGCGTATTAGCCTATTCGGGAATTATCGAATACTGTGTTATACGTCATCCCACACATATACAAACATAGTACACATATATTCTGAAGCTTTACATTTCTCTACAATATACTTGCTAATTAATACGCGTCATTGTTATTAGTTTCAAGGGTCTACCGATTTTCCTACCACATTTCACGTACCATTATTAACAATGATAATCATAACATGATCATCATCATCATCATCATTATCATCATCATCATAATCATTATTATCATAACTAGTATCAGTATCGGTAGGATATATATCAACGGTTATTCTACTTAAATATTATCATTATCGTCATCAGATAGTTATAGTATTGTATTATTCTGATATGTAACTACCCTAACGTTGTAATATCCTTTAAGTAAAGTCGTTAAAACTCCCGTATAAGAAGAAACCTCGATATCTACCCGTGGGAAGCATTCGTCCTCGAAATAACCCTTCTTATCTTCCCCCTCAACACCTTTACCCCTAAACACTCTCTCTCTCTTTCTCTTTCTATCTGATGCACTATAGGGATGACTATTACAACGCTCTCTATACAAGGATAAACTTGAAACGCGTTATAGTTTTCCCGTGTAATGGCTCGTTCCAACATTTACGCAGATAATATGCACTGAAGTAAGTAGCAAGAGGAACGAAGCACAGTAAGCTGTTTGGTTTTAGTACGAAAAGCACGAGGATCGTTTGCTACCAAGTTCTCGAGATGAAACAAGAGTGAGAGAGAAGTATAGTGGAAAGTGGGTGGTAAGGGGGGGGGGTGGAGGAAGAGGAGGAATAGAACACGAAAGGAAACTTTCTCACCGTATATCTCGAAACTTAAACTAGAGAATATTAATCGTTGAATTTTCAACTAAACGTTTTTCCTTTTTAAAATACAATAGTTCAATAATAGTTGAGTATTGTTTGATTAAAAAATATTTAAATTTCATTTTTAAAATCAATTCTATTCGTTGTAATACCATTCCGAATACACATTGGGTATTATATATATCTGTTTGGGGTACGATGGGGTTAAAAGTGTACCCCCATGGTGGAACATTTTTAGTACTATCTCGAAATATTGCAATAGGTGCATGTGCATAGGTTTATGTTTTGTCTTATTTATGTTAAGCAGTTGGTAATATCTTCAACAAATGTGTCCTGATGATAATTAAACTGGTATACTTTTTCTAATATTTTTGCACATATTATGTGTGATATCTTTATTAATAATAAATATACTAAATTTTTGTTTCATTTAAAATGTAATAAAATTTCTACTAAACATAGGGCTATTTTATTATTCGAAATCTGTGCAGAAAAGATATATACATATATATATATATGTTTTTATGTGAGTGGAAGAGTATTCTGTTCGAAACGATGCACCCCCCTGATCCACCCCTTTTTCTCAATCGATCTTCCTTTCGCAAACGAGGAAATGGCGTGTGCACGAATCGATGATCTACGAGTAAAGAGGGCTGTTTTCGAATCTTATTCACGTCAGAATCCTGGAATAATGTACGCCCTTCTTTTGGGGGTGTGTTATACGCAAGAGAAGGAGAGCTGTAGAAAGAAATTTAAAAGTACGGACGATATTTTTCTCAAGAATGGGAAAAAAAATATTACCGACAAATTCAACTTACAATTTTTTTGTTTTTTTGTTTAAATCTAGAATTTTTCAATAAAATTCTAATTGCTTGTTAGCATTGCCTATATTTTTCACCTTTATATTTATATTATATTTATATTTATATTATATTCAATTATTTCATTTTTTTGTTTGGTACTTAATCTCCACATTGATAAAATAAAATTAAATAAAATTAAATTAAATTAAATTAAATGAAAAAGAAAAGAAATATGCATCTAAGTAAGTGAAATATTAAAAAAAAAAAAAGATAAACGAGAACGGTGTTTCGAAAAAGATTTTATTTTAAAGAAGAAGTTTCGCAACAGAGAAACATATAAATCGAGGGGATGAAAAGGGAAGGAAGAAATTAACGAGCATATCACGAGATTCGCATGACGCGAATTTTTTTGTTCTCCACACCGCTTCCCCCTTCTTCCCCTTCCTTTCAAATTCCAACGAATGGCGAATATTCTTCGAAAGAAAATGAAACTTCGGTGTTGGAATGTAAGCACGTACGAGTTCGAATAATTCGATGACGTTTAAACGTTAAATCGAACACATTCGCATAATAAAAGACCGGTTTTTCTTTCCATCGAACGTGCACTTAAAACGAAACAAAATAAAATCAAATTTATCGTTTTTTCCATATTAAATTTCAAACGTTGTCATATATATATATATATATATATATATATATATATACTTTCCTTTTTTTTTTCCAATAATTCTCTTGACATCCTTTTAAACCTGATGTTTAAATCACGTGTTAAAGTGATAATAAAAGAATATATCCGTTGAGAATATAGAAAAAAAAAAAAAAGCAAAAACGATTTTCAGAAGAAGGAAGAATTAATAATGCAACCTTTGAAATGTGTGCATTGAACATGTTAAATATATTTAATCAGCATTTGAAATAAAACAAATTTACGTTGACAGTATAATATATTATATTTTAATAAGATACTATCACAAGTATAAAAATATAAAATATGATTATTATCTAACAAACTTATTACCGATTGCATATATAATAATAATTTCCCCCCCATTGAATTAAACATTGAATTAAATGTTTTTAACATATACCATAAATCAAAATAATAAAATTCCCTTAACTGAACTTTAAAATAAAATATAATAGAATTAAAATAGATAAAAGTATAAATGAATTTATAATCAACATTAATAATATAAATAAATAATAATAAAACATTTTTTTTTCTCTTTTCCCTATCTTTTTCAGTTTTAATAATTTGATATCAGACCGAAAGAAAAAAAAAGAAACAAAATTTAATAGCACCCCACCCTCCTGAATAAATCGAATTTTACACATACACAAACACCCAAGAATACTTTAAATTTTCGTTGTAAAATTAGTCAAAAATTGGTTGGAAGAAAATAAAAGAAAAAACAAATAAAAATGCGAAAGTAAAAATCAAATGAACGAAAACGAATTGGTGCTGACAGAGTCGGCCTAAGTTAAAAAATTTTTACTGAAAAATTACGGGGTTTATTCGAATGGAATAAGAGACCCCATTCCACCCCAAATCCCCCCACCCTACTTAAAAAATATAATAAAATAAAATAGAAATAATAATACACAAGAAGAATAGATTAAAATAAAATAAAATAAAATAAAATAAAATAAAGAAACTCCGACGCCCTTAGTCCTTCCTCGTGTTCATTTCTAGTCGCCATGTTGTCGCCATTCCCGATCGTGCTAGTAATATTTCATCGTAGGAACAAAGTAGAACCCACCACCACTGGCGGGGCACGTCTTTCCAGTAACGCGAACTGGTCTAACAAAAACGCGTACATAAGCGGCTTGCTTGCTTCTTCGTTTTACCAATCTTCCACCAAGTCCACCCAACGTTCTCCCTATCCCCCCCCCCTCATTTCCCCCTTGGTTCCACCTTCGTAAGCGAGAAACACGCCAACGAAGAGAGAATTACGAGCTTTTTCAAAGAAAAATCGTTACCAGTAAGAGTTCCTAAGATAGAAAGAGATGGAAGAAGAAGTGAAGGGAAGGGAAGGGAAGGGAAGGGTTGGAGGGAGGATGTAAGAAAGAGGGTTCCAAGATTCTTCGTTGGAAAATACTCGACTGGGTTATTCCGTAGAAGAGAGAAATAATCGAATTATCACGCTCGAAAATAGATGAATCGTTTCTGGTTGGGTGTGAGAGAAAGATAAAGATAAAGTAAGAGTATGAGGAAGGGGGTTGGGGGAAGGGGGAAGGGGGAAGGGCGAGATAGGAAGTAGAGTGAGAGTAACGAGGAAAGGGCCTATCGAAAGGGCCATGTCCCGTATACTGTTCCGTACTATGAGCTTTGTCAACATTCGAGTTCTATGTTAGTGTAACGAATCGAGAAGGAAGAATACACACCTAGAAACGATCCAATTAATTCGTTCATTCCGTACGAGTGGCTAGGATTTTTGTCAAACCACCTTCCGTCATTTCTTCCTGTTCGTTTATTCGTTTATTCGTATCAAAAGAAATCTACGAATTCGATGATTGATATACTTCGTTTACTTTTATTTTTTTATTATTATTATCTTCTCTCTTTCTTTCGCTTTTAATTTAATTATTAATTATATATATATTATAAAATTAATTATAATTCATAATATATTATATATTTAAATTAATAATATTATAAATATACATATGATGTTTTAAATTAATAAAATTTCCAATTTTGTTTTTATTTTTGTTTTGTCGGATTGCAATTTTAGCGAAGAAAATTAAACGATCGAGTAATTGATTCAAGTAATTGATTCGAGTAATTTGATTTCTTCTATTTTTTTGTTTTGTTTTTTCTACCAAAGAAAATCATCGTACAATTATTTTCTTAATTGTAAAATTGGAAACCTAATGAAATCATCGATTAAATGAGTCAAATCATAAGATCTTGTGAAAGTTTTGACGAATAATGGGAATTGATCATTGGGATTAAAAATGACGGTGAAGTTTTAACGATGAGAATATAACTTAGGACCGTTCTTGTTAAGGGCACGGTCCATTTAACCGATCAAAAGAAAGTGATTTATGTTAGGTGTAATAACGAGGCCAGTATCCTACGATTGACTGACTGAAATAGAAGTTCATGTCTTCTCGCAATGCTACGATGGAGTTACAAATTGTTATATGTAAGTATATAAGTGTATTTATATATATGTATGTGTGTAGTTGTATATATGTAACTAGTTACTTCTAACATAAATTGGTGAAGCGTGACACAGTTGCAACAATTATTAGATTATCCCTATTACATTTTTTATTATTTTAAAAATGATTTAATATATATAAAGATGTTCTTTTTTTAATAATTTATTTAATCAAACGCGTATATAATAATAGGAAATATTAAGTTGACAATTATTATAATTTATTATTATCGTGCAGTATCGAATGAGAAAATAAAATCGATAAAATAAAATACAAAATTGTAATCATCTAAATATCATATGATTTACCATTTTCAGATAAGTTAAGTGTTGAAAAAAAAGAAGAAACAAAAACAAATCTTAATTATTTCTATACCATTTTTTTATGCACAAGAGAAACATTAGAACTATCAAAGATTGCTAACCGAAGAATACAATCATTCTCTCTCTCTCTTTTTCTTTTATTCCATCTATCGAGTGATCGTCAGGGACGAAAATTCGCGAGATATGAAATTCAAATGTAGGTTTAACGCGTTTTCGGGGGTTCCCGGTGGTATGGGGGAAGGGAATGTTCGGTTTAGGGGTGGATGTTCTTGCTTGCAAGTCAGTTCGATTATTCAACGAAACGTTTGCTCACGGATCTTCGATAGTAGTCTCGTAACACCCCCGAGGCGTCTGCATTTTTCACCAACCAATCCGTTCGTTTATGGCAATGCTCAACTGTGAAAAGGTTGAAGAGAAGAAGAAGAAGAAGAAGAAGAAGAAGAAGTCTTTCCACCAATGACCGATTTTCTTTTCGAATAGAAAATTCTATTATATTACTCAAATATAAAAGTATCATTTCTTTTTTTTTTTTTTCTTTCATTCTAATTCTCAACACGCTATTCCTATTTTATCTAATTTCTTTTTATTTTTATTTGATTTTTTTCTTGCAACGTGTAAAATCATCGTTCGAGGAAAAGCATCCCAAAACATTAATCTTTTATATATCTTTTAATATCCCATGAACAGTCAATGACTATGCAAAATTTCTTACATTAAATCGAACATAACACACTCACACTTATGACAAATAATACATATATTAATGTAGAGAGAGTGGGAGGGGAGAGGAAGGGACAAAAGTATTTCTATAGTAATAATGATCTACGAATATTTATTGTCCCAATGAAATTTCACCATTCGACGAATATTCAAGTCTTGTAAATTATAAAATATTATAATTAAATTTTGATTATATATATATTTATATTACTTTACTAATAATGTTATAGTGCCTAGCATACACACATATATTTTACATTATATATATATATTTTATTTACATATGTATATAATTTACATTATATATATATACATTGTATAATTAATATAATGTAGAAAATACAGATCTTTTTAATTTCACATATTTAGTAGTATTTAAAAGTAAAAAAATTATTTAAAAGTAAAATGAAGAATACTTTTGTTCACCACTTTATATAGATTTATAACATATATATTAATGTATATAATATTTATGCCATACACAGTTACAAATATATATATATATATATATTATCATATTATTTATAAATTATATTTATATTATATTATATTATATATCATGTATATATATATATGATGATAACTATGCTTCTATTCCCTACTTCTAACCAAGTGAAAGAAGTTAGCGATAGTAATTACGAGCCGCCAATCTTCCAAAGCAACACACTTTCTCATCTATCCTTCGTAACTTGCCGTTATTTTATTTTTGCGATAACCAACAACCAACCGTCGGAGTATCTTTGTCCGTCACACGTTTGACGAATGAAATTTTTCCTTTTTTTTTTTTCTTTTTTTCTCGAATAACCACACATTCGAACGGTTGACCTTTTAACATATCCTTCTTCTTCTTATTCTTCTTATTCTTCATCATCTACTGGTACCACTACTATTCTTTTTCTCTTTTTAACATTCTTCATTGCTATCTCGAAAAGCCATAGTAGTACAATAGTAGTAGTAGTATCGATTCCACCGGTTGGGTGGCAAGGGGGGTTAGAGGAGTTAGAGGGAAAAGTTTTGAGCATTCAACAAGAACGATAATAATAAAATAAATCAACAAAGTAGCTGTTATTTTATAGCAAGGAAGAAGAAAATTCTTTCACCCTCCTCCTCCTCCTACCATCACCACCATCACACACCTTCTCCTTTTCCAACAAACCCAACCCCCCAGCACCACCACCATCACCCTCTTTTTCCATCTTTTTACTCTTCCTTTTTTTTTTTTATTTTTTTAACTTTTCTTTTCTTTTCTTTTCGAAAGAGATGGAAGATGGAAGATGTAAGATGGAAGATGGAGACGAATTATGGGCGCCTGGAAGACTCCAGGCATTAAGGGAAAATAAGCATATAATTTTTCAAAGTAAGCTTGCTAGAAAATACTACGCGAATTGCAACTCGCGCACGATGAGGCAAACTGTGTGTAAGCGTACAAACCTTCTATCTTTTCTTTCTTTCTTTCTTTCACTTTCTTTCTTTCTTTTATTTATTTCTTTTCTTTCTTTGCATTCGTCAGATAAGAATGGCATCGGTCGTCGTCCAAGAGTCGCGATTCTTAGCTCGTAAAAACTTTTTTATCTCTTCGTTGTGTGTGTATGTGAGGAATTCAATTCCATGGTTCCGTTTATTCACGAGAAAGAAAGAAAACAAAAACGAAAAAATACGACGTAAATGGAAAGTATAACCATCATAAAATCCCGAACGAGTAATAGTCGAGTATTGATCGAACAAATTAAAATCCCATGTTTTTTTTTTCTTGTTCGTTCGTATTTGTTATTACATTTTTATTCATTTTTTTTTTTTTTTGATCAACTGAGTTCCTGCAGTTCCTTTTTTTTTCTTTTCAATTTTAACATTCAACATAAAAATGACGTGTTTTTGGTATAATATATTGAATCGTTCGAAATAATGATGATTTCGTTCTATCGGAATATCTGCGTTTTATTTGTTTTTATTTTTGTTCGAATTAATTTAACTTTTTAAACTTTTCAGAAATTTACAAAAATAGCGATAACTTAGTAGTCAACCGAATATATTATATAATATATTACTGATAGTAATTATTATTTCTTTAACAACAATATAAAGAATAAAGATTTGTAATATATAATTAGAAATATTTATACGAAAAATGCGTAACGTTAAATTATTTCAAATTTATCATATATCGAAACTCCTTTTGAATTTTTATTGATTTGGTAAAACACGTTATTCGATTACAAGGGTTAAATCGATTGAAATTCACAAAGAACGAATTTAATCTCACGGTAATCTCTGTGTGTCCCTTTGGATATTTATAAAACCCTGTTTTACAAAGGGGCTTCGTGTGCGCTAGACGTTCGTTAAATAAAAAATTCTTTCTCTTCGTTTTCAATGTCGTGCGAAACGATGGTTAGCAGGTGGAATTACGTGAACGCTTTGACGCCCTACACACGATACACAGGGAACGTTAAATAAGAAAAATGAGAGAGAGAGAGAGAGAGAAAACGAGTGTGTGTCTATGTGTGTATATGTGTATGAGAGAGAAAGAAGGGTAACGGACGTGAGGATTAAAGGGTGGAGGCTAAAGCAACGTGAAACGTTTGACGATACCATACACATACATACATACATACATATATATATAAATTTCGTAGGGTGCAATCAAACAGCACGTTCATTTATATCACACATCGGACAACCTTTACCATCGAACCTTTTTTTCCCCCCCATTCACTTATAATATAATATAATACGTATACCAAAATGGCGGACGTCGAACATTTTAACCTCAAAATTTAAACCTCATACAGAATACGACTCAAGTTATCTAATGAAACAGAAAAAAACTGAACAATTTATTCGAACTAATTGTTAATAAAAATGATATTCTCTTTGAAACGATTAAAAAAAAACCGAATAAAATTAGCAAATTAGTTTTGAAATTTAATCGAAATAGTTTTAGATCATTGAGTTTCGATGAATCGGTACGATGGTTGAGGAATTGAACGGTAACGAGGTTGCTGGGTTGCCAATTCAACGACATCATCATCATCATCATCATCATCAGTCCCTTGTCCCTTTCCTCTTCCTCCTCACACGCATAATCAACACACGGAAATGTATATACCTAAAGAGAGAGAGAGAGAGAGAGAGGAGTAGCAACGCAACGCGGAGGCTCGTCATGCACTTCGCTCGCGAACAATGACATGGATGCAACGGACGTGGTAATGTTATGCATTGCGAAAATATATTGTGTTTGCTCGACGCACTGAAGAGACAAAGAAAGCGGTAGTACACCTACTCCCCACCCTACCCCTTTACCTCATACCATGACATACACACACACACACCCACATGTGGGGGAGGTGCAAAAAGAAGAGTGAAGGGTAAAGTGAGGAACTGAGTGAAAAAAGAAAAAAAAAGGAATTAATAAAAAAAGAAACTAAAAAAAAGGGGGAAAGGGGAAGGTAGAGAAAATGGTGGAAAAAGGGTGGTCGCGTAATACTCCTTGTCGTCGTCCCTTCATTTTTTTTCTTTCGTTTCTCTTTCTACCTCTCTCTCTCTTTTTTTCTCCTCGCAGTAGTCGTGCTTTATTTTTTTTTTGTTTTTTTTTTTTTTTTACATCGTACGTAAGTACGTACGTGCGTGCGTAATAATTGCGATGCAATGAGAAGAACGTAGTACCAGGTAGCGGTGGATAACAATGAGGGGTGAGGGTGGAAGGGAGAAAAGTAGAAGGAAGGATCGAGACGAAGAATGGATCCAAACCCTTTTTTCCCCAACTTCCTATATATATATATATCTTTCTCTCCTGTTTCCAGTTTCCTTTCTCTTTTTTTCTCATTTTGTTCGTTCGTTCGTTCGTTCGTTTGTATGTTTCTTTTAGGTATTTTGGCCATTTCCAGTAATGCCAATGGGTGTCCCTTCTTCTTCTTTTTTTTCTTCTTCTTCTTCTTCGTATTTCTGTCTCTTTCCTTTTTATTGTTTTTTTAATTTCTCTACGCTCACATGGTACCGACTGTCGGTTAAAAGCGCCGTTTCATGGCCCCCGGGGTCAGAGCCTGGGGCTACGCAGGTGTAATTTAGCCGACGGCTACGCTGTTACCATGCCGCACAACTTCCTGCTTGCTTGCTTGCTTGCTTGCTTGCTTGCTTCCTCGGTCGACAATGCGAGAAACAGAGAGGGAGAGAGAGAAAGAGAGAAGGGGGAGAAACGCATCGGCTTTCTAGAGAACAAAAATGGTATAATATAAATAAAAACGTGGAAGAGAAACAATGGGTGTTCCTCTTTTCAATTCCTCATTATCCCTTTCATTCTTTTTCTTCTTTTTTTTTTTTTTGGAGGGAAAGGGGAGAAGGAAAATTTGTAACAGGGTTTTTAGATCGAATCGATAAATATGTTAGGTTAGGAATCCTTTCTCATGGGTTGCCATTTTTGTTTTAGTGATTTATATCTATATTTCTATCATTTGAATTCAAATAACTCGACTGTAAAA
>JACGWG010000022.1:2134511-2194799 GCA_023678865.1 Polistes exclamans | reverse complement strand
TAAAAATTATCATTGAATTAATGTTAATAATTATTGGAAAAAGTATCTTTGTTTTCTTTTTCTTGTTTTTTTTTGCGGAGGGGGGGGGGAAATTTGTGAAAGGGTTTGTAGATCGAATCGATAAATATGTTAGGTTACGAATCCTTTCTCATGAGTTGCCATTTTGATGTATAAATATATTTCTATCATTTGAATTCAAATAACACGACTGTAAAAATGATCTCATTAAACTAATGTTAATAATTATTTCTCAAAAAATATCTTTGATCAATTTCGATATAAATAACGTTAATTCGATTAATGAACACTATGACGTTCGCAAATCTAATCGAAATTCTTTTGTTTGGCGCTGTTAGAACTTAATTCAACTTTTCTAAAAATTGTTTCCCCATGTGTAATTTATTTATTGATTTCCTTTTTTTTTTAATAAATACTTTCTCGTTATTTCGTATATCTTTGACATATTTCCTAAATTAACTTTTATTTAATAATAAATCTTTCACAGCATATCACACCATTGCTTAACCAATTGTCTTTTGAGCATGACACAAACGTGATGACACCGTACATGTCATATTGTTCAAATTAACCGATTATCATTATACAATTATCATCAAACATATATGCTTACTACAATACGTGATATACAATTTAATCATTGTGTAATCATAATGTACAATTAACAATGACTATGACAATCGAATAGGATTAACATGTTATGCATTATCTGATGATGATGATTATTATCATTAGAGATCTTTGGACGAATGAGAATATCGAGTCGAAGGCTAATTACGCGGAGTCCCAAGGGCTAGTACGTGGCTTTGCAAGGGCGTAGAAGGTGGATGAGCATGAGGATGAGGTAAATGAAGATGAGAAGGAGGAGCAGGAGGATGGGAAGGTTGAGGAGGATGAGAATCAAGCGGACAAATCGAACGAACGGAAGCCCATCGTCGTTAGACTGAAGGTTTGAAGGGAAGGATGAGGAATAGGGAAAAGGGGTTGGGTAAAGGGGGAGGGTTAAGGGATAAGGGATAGGGGGAGGACCATGTGCGTCTACGTAATACCTTGCTAATAATTAATCGGTGCACACGTGAACGCACGTAGAACCGCGTTTACGCATTAGTCGATACGGGACCGAGTAAACTATGTGCGCATGCGCTGACAACAATGATTAATATCCTCATACCCAACGTTTGTTCGGTTTCATTGTCTTCATCTTCATCTTCTTCTTCTTCTTATTCTTCTTTTTCTTCTTCGGATTTCTTTACTGCTTCTATATTTTATTACCGAAGCTATAATTAGAACAGATTTACTATCATTTATCAATTTTTTTCTTTTTCATTGTTTTTTCTTTTCTATTCTTTTTACAATGACTCGATTAAAAGAACAATACACGGAGTTTAATTATGGCAACGGGGAAAAAAAGGGAAAATGCTTTGATAATAATTAATGTGTCGCGATTGGATAGAATAAATAATGAGGTTATTAATTTAGATCTATCGATCTCGATAATAAATCCGTTTAATTGTTATTAGAAGACAATAATTAATAAAAAATATGATATTAATTCGTAATTAATTGTTAATTTGTATTTGTAATAAAATTGTTGTATCATTGGTTATTGTACGATAGGAAAACTTATTTTCATTTAGTGGGATATATTAATTGTGTAGTTATATATATTGTTGTAATAGTGTTTTTGATATATAATTTAATAATGATATAATATCTATCATATATAATTTAAAGATACAAAATATTAATTGATATAATATCCTAAAATTCTCGTTAATTAAACAAAATAGATACTAATAAAGATAAATAATTGAATATATAATTAATATTGTAAAAAATAAGATAATTCGAACAACTTGCGAGTTAGGTAATTAATTAATTCTACGAACATAGGTTCTAACTTATGATCAATTAAATAAGTTGTTCTATAACACGTATTAGAAATAATATACTCGATATTGAATAACTTTCTAAGTAGAGGAGGATGTATTCGTTATGAAATCAAACTCCTAGTGGGTTCATATGTATTACGTTACAAGCTACTTCCGATGCTTGCTTAGGATGTAAGTAATAAGTATATGTATATATATATATATATGTTACTGTGAAAGACCGAAATTGGAGAATGTCAAGATTCACATAATCGTTTGTTAACACATACCAAATACGTCGGTGAAAGTCCGAATATGTGGTTTTATTCTCATGCATTAATATTTCTGACATACACCAAGTGACCATGTGAGTCTCTTGACATTCTCCTATTTCGTTTTTTCACCCCGTATAACATATATTATATATAAAATATATATATATATAAAAAAAAATATAACATAATAATAAATAATAATAAATATATAATATAATATAATAAATAATAATAAATAATAATAAATATATAATATAATATAATAAATATATAAAATATATATATATAATGCTGATTTTTATTATATATATAAAATATATATATATAATGCTGATTTTTATTATATATATATAATGCTGATTTTTATTATATATACGTAACAAAAAAAAAATACTCCACCTGTTCTTGGATTTCTAGGGCAAATATTCTCTTAACGTTCCTATTAGAATAAAGAGCACCTGTTTGAGTGAAGCCCTTTCTTTTTTTCTCCTCGATCCCTTTTTTGATCCCTTTTTACTTATTCCTCGATGGATTTACCTGGCTCACTTTTTATTCTTATTCTATTTCTTTTTTCATTTTTATTATTTCCATTTCATATTTCTTATTCTACCAGATAAACGATTTTCCTTGGATCCCTTTTCTAGGCTTAGAAAATTTAACACATCTAATGGTAAGAGAGAGAGAAAGAGAACACATTTACACAGGAATCTTATGGGACAAAAGAAAATAGCGAGAATAAAAATAAAGGGAGGTAGGAAAACTGGCTGTCAGTGTGTTGAGAAGATTTGAGCGTGACTTTCTTCAAAGATTATATGAGAAAACGTGACTTGCCTGATCGAATCAGAATCGACCCAGAAAACGTGGCAACGGTCAAAAAACCCAACCTTGCAGCTTCTTCTTCTTCTTCTTATTCTTATTCTTTTATATTTTTTTTTTATTTTTATTTTTTATTTTATATATAAAAAAACACGAAGTAGAAAGGAAGCACATAACTTGTCACCCCAATACCCTTTCACTGAACCCTATAACTAGACAAAATAATTTCTTTTTATTTTTTTTAGATGTAGTAATACACGAGATCGTACGTGACCAATAGGAGAACTGGATTTTTTATAATTTCATCATTAGTCAAATTTTTGTAATAAATTAACAAACGTTGTATTAAACTGCTCGCGAAATGTACGTGATTGATTTTATACAATAAAACAAATAATAAGAAATATATTTTATTAAATATTTGATATAATATATAATATATAGTAACACATAAATAAAAAAATAATTCATATTATTTATAAACCCCCTATATGTGTTATTCGATACGATACTATCGAATTTCTTTTTTATTTTTTTATAATTTTTTTTCTATAACCATAAAGATCAACGTGAAAGTGTATTCAATTTATATATATATATATATATACACACGTTCGTGTTAGAACCAAAGAACTTAAAAGTAAACCTTATCGTTACGATAAATTGTTCGTTAATGGTTTTTAATGGACGTTTTAAAGTATATAAACTTTTAAGCGAAACAATCGGCAAACTCTATTACATCACCGTAGATAAATAAATGTCAAATGCAGGACAAGTTAGGTTGGTGAGAAAAAACAATAAAAAAAGAAAATCAATTCTCTTTATTTATATTTTTTCTTCTTCTTCTTTTGCGTCGTCTATCTTTTCTCTTTTTTTTTTTTTAGACACACCTTTCTTGATACCGCTTCCTTTAAAACTTATCTTTATATTTTCCATTTGAACAATCGTTTGCTTTGACTAATGTAAGTATGCAACGAGCAAAAAACAATTCTACGTAGAGAAACTATGCAAAATAATAATAATAATCTTCGATGGTAGATCGTTCATTCCACTTTTTGTTGCACTTTCTTATTGATCAAAAATTACGTAAGAATTCTGTCTTCGTGAATTTATAAATTCATGAACGTTTCGGTAAAGAGAAGAAGAAGATGATGACGAAAAAGTAAAAGCGTCGAATAAACAATGTTTAAAATCAAATGTAAAATTACAAACAAATTTATGATTTGTCTAAATATTAAATCGTGTGAAAAATAAAAGCAAAGATATATTTAAAAAAAAAACAAATTGACAAGATATCAATTATTTTGATAAATTCTACAATAATGTACTTGTAACTAGGAAGAGGGGGAGGAGGGGGAAGTTTATCAGAATCATCAACTGTCCTTCAAAAGATTAAAAATAACGTGTATAATTATAATATACCAATTTGTTTCATGATAGAGATGCGCGTGGAATAAAACGGAATACAAAATACAAAAGAATCAAATAATTTAGGATATTTTTGGAAATACGAAGTGAAATATACGTCAGAATATAGTTGACTAGAATGGGAGGATAAAATCTTGGCGAATCTTGACAAGAAAAACACACCTAACTAAAACGTCATGGAAAAGTGCAAGAAAGAGAGAGAGAGAGAGAGAGAGAGAGAGAGAGACTTGCCAAGCTAACGTCAGGGTTCTCAAGCTAAAACTTGCCGTGGTCATGCAAATAGGAATACATTTTCCTCGGTATTTTCTTATCACCGATGAAACGGTGCACGAAAGATCCTAACTCGTCGATCAAACTTCCTACAAGACAAATAACCATTGCAACGTTGGCCCCCACACCCCCACATCCCAACGTACACACACATGTATGCATGCATGCATGCATGCATGCATACGTGTATGTATATATCTTACATATATGTGTGAGAGAGAGAGAGAGAGAATATATCACCGTATTCTCGGCAAGGTTTCCAACAGCAAACACGTCCGCGGGAACGTCGAGTGCATATCAAATCATGCGTATACCTTTTACAAACGTTCACGAATTATATATTTATATGTATATGTTACCGTTAAAGTATTGAAATCAGTTATTCTGTAGATTATCTAGGTAATGTTCAAATTAAGTATGATGATTCGTTGAGAAGTATCAAATATATATCGTTGAAGTTAATAAAAATTGTTATACATTTCTAAAAATTACTTAGATAATCTTTACATTACCTAGATTTTCAAAATTTAATATATTTTATATATTGTAAAATTAAATTAATATTATAAAATTAATATATAAAATAATAATATAAAATCATCTTTTATCAACTAACATAAGACCATAATATAATTATAATACCGTGTATCTATTAAAAATATAATAAATAATAATATAAATAATATCAAATTAATAAATTAATATATATATATATAAAATTAAAATTTAATATTTTATATTTATTTTCTTCTTAACAAAAAGCTCTAAAAAGGAAACAAAAAAAACAAAAAACAAGCACAAGAAAATAATTAAGAAAAATTATTATGAATATAAAAATAAAACGATCAATCGAACTATATCTGATATCTTCCAATTAAATCCTACAATTAATACTATTGTAATATTATTTATAAAATAAAAACACACAAACACACATACAAGTATGCATTAAAAATCTTATTAAATAATCAAATCTCGTAATATTGTTAATAATAAAAAAAAAAATGAAACCTAAAAATAACCAAATAGAGAAGTATAATAACTGACAATAAATACAATACACAAGTAAGCAAGTAAAACTATGATGGCTGGGGGCGGTAGCGGGAGGGTTTTGAGGCGCGTGTCGTTGCCGGTGTGTTACTATCAGCCTAGGATGGTGGGTGAGGAGGGTATGGGGGGTTGGAAAGGGGGAGGGTCGACGACCCGGTGAGTACTGTTCCTAGCAGAATAGCTCTTTTGCCAAGCGAATGTGTGTCACGTGCGGCATACTCAGCGCTCGTGAACACGTTCCTCTCTCTCTCTCTCTCTCTCTCTCTCTAACCCTTCCCCCTCAGTCCCCACCCCATCCCTTGCCTTACACCCCTCCCCCTATTTCACTCACTCACTCACTCACTCACTTACTCGAGTTCTTTATGTTACGAGTTGCATGTGTGTTCGTTTATTGTGCGATACTGCTTTTCTATATTTCTATGTGTATGTATGTTTGTGAGTGTGTATAATGTGGATGTGCACGATTGCTTTATGGTATTAGACGAGCACGAACAAATGCAACTATCGACCGTGTGTCTCGACCATTAGAATCAGCTGTGAACGAGGATCCAAATGTGTGTATACGTTATTATATCGACGTATGTCAACGTAAACCTAAACGCAAATTAATATGGATACTTTGAAATAATCTTTTATCGACTAACATAAGACCATAATATAATTATAATATCGTGTATCTATTCTAAAGAGTAATAAATATCGTAGACTATATGGAAGATACGAGGATTTTATTTGTTAAGAATTAAATTTAGATTTGTCTTTTTTTAAGAAAAAAAAGAACGATTTAAAAATGAGAATAGGAAAAAATTAAAATAGGTTCGTTGGAAATATTATTATTATAATATGTTGGATGTGTTTCTCGTTTGAATTTTTACGAAATAATTCTTTTCTTTTTTTTTGTAAAATTTATTTAACGTAAATAAAAAAAGAAAAAGAAAAATTAAACGAAATAAAATATCTCCTTTCGTTATAATTTATGTTGAAAACTATACGCGTTATATATATATTAATAACGTATTAATTATATTTATATAATTCTATAGACTTAACCGTGTCTAGAAAATATACTAATGCACTTCCTTCTAGATCGTCCAACTGTGCACGATCGTTATTTGCAAAACGATTATTTGCTTTGGGAGATTCAGGCGCCGGGAAAACATATGGTGTTTACAAAACTTGTAACCTCGTTTCCCACAAGAGTGAGAAGAAAGGGATCCAAGTTAAATAGGATTCTGGGTAAAGTCCACCGTAAAATCAAATATCTGTTTCTGTCCTTGTCTGTCTTTCTCTCTCTTTCTTTCTCAAATTCATATACGATATACTTATACACTAATACCATAAAAATATAAACTTTCTTTTCGGAAACAAAAGTTTGTTGAATTAAACAAATTATTCGTCGATATTCTTTCCAAAATTTCGTTTAACGTAGAATTGAAATAAATTTGACGAACGATAAATATATGTTATTAAAAATAAAAATGATCTCAATTAAAAAAAAGAAATGCCTGACAAATATTTTATTTTAATTGGGAAATATTTTGTAAATATGTTGCATGAAAGAAAATATTGAAGAAAATAATTGAAACTTTATGTTAAGATTGAAAGATAAGTCCTGTATAATTTATGATTACATTATTATAATTATTTTATATCATATTAATTAAATAATATATATATTTATTATAATTATAAAAATATTATTACTTTTATTAAAATTATATATAATTTATTAAAATTAATATAAATATAAATTATATTTAATATATAATTAATATAATCAGTTATTAAAAATATATATATATATATTCATTTAAATTATAATTTGAAATTTGTTTTCGTACGTTGTTAAAATCAAAAATTATGAAAATAATATTAATAATAAATTTCGATTGATGAATCATCTATAATTTATGGGGATACTTTTGAAGAAACGTAATGAAGATTTGAGAATACGTATACGATAAGAGAAAACAACAGAGTGAATAGAAAGAAGGAAAATATAAAAACAAAGATGGAAGAAATATAGATAGAAAGTTTAAAATTAATACGAAATGTGGATATCATGATTTCTCTCTTCTTCCTCTTTCCCTCTCCCTCTCCCTCTTCCTCTCCCTCTCTCTCTTCTATAGTAAAACTCGTTTCTTCCCTAAGAACGAGAAGTGAACGAACGTAACAAAGTGAACGAACGAGCGACGTTAAATAAAATTTATTTTCAAGTCCTGTCGAGAGAGGCGAAAGTATTTATAACTATCCATAAATCTATGTGGTATCATCGACTATGGGAAAGAAGAATAAGAAAGAAAGAAAGAAAGAAAGAAATAATGGAAGAAAGAAGGAAAGAAAGAAGGAAAGAAGGAAGGAATGAAGAAAAGACGATACGATCCGTTAAAAAAGGAGGAAGGGTTGGGGAGAGGGAGGAGGATGAAGAGGAGGAGGAAGAGGAAAATGAAGAGGAAGAAGAAGAAGAAGAAGAAGAGGAAAGTACGAAGTTCGACGAAACGACGATAAACCTTGGATGAAATTCCCTACAAAAGCACGAGCTATAAATTTCTAAAAGAAGAAGAAAGAGTGAGAGGGAGGGATAGAAAAGAATAAGACGATTTAAGGGGTTACATGGGTTTGGGACTTTCAAAAAATTTTTGTTTGTTTATCTTTTTCAATTCTACAACTCATCTAGAATATTGTATTCAATTTTGAAGTCGATAGGAGTAGTAGTTTTAAAGATAGAGCTCTGGGAAGTTGCACTCTTTAATGGCTCTTATACCAGCACTCAAATCTTTAAACGCGTTTTTCTCAAAACGCTTTTTCTAAAGTCGGTTGTCAAGATTTTTCGAAAACTATTTAACCGATTTTCATGAAATTTGCTACACGTCTTCGTGATACTATTGACAAGGACTTGGACGAAGGATTTTCGTTTTTTTCATAAAATCGAATTTTAAGAAACCAAAAGTGTGGTGAAAATTGTAGCGAAATTTGAATGTTCTTGCTAAAAACGTTGCCAAAAATCCAAATTTTAATTTTTTTCTTTTTCCTTCGTCCAGTTTCTAGTTTTAAGTATTCACTAAAAGATCCTATTTTTTCAACAGAAAAACCCCCATTTTAAGTAACCTAATATAAGTGTATAAAAATGTAGATGAAAATAAAGAAAAAATGTGAAACAATAAGAAATGTAATAAGAATCAAAATATGTGCAGATGAAAATGAAAAGAAAATGAAACAAGAAGAAGAAGATGAAGAAAAAGAATTTGTATAATAAGAAAAGTAAGATAATTCAAGGAAGTAGAAAGAGAAGAATAAAAATGAATGATGAAAAAGTGTAAGACTAGAAGGAAAAGGAATATGGTTTTGAAGGAGGTGGTTAATGATTGACGTCAGGGGGTTCGATATATTCAGAATGCTTGTCTGGGTTCAAAGTTTCTCTGGGTTTCTCTTTGGTCTCCTCTCTCTCTCTCTCTCTCTCATTCACTCTTATAGGATAGTCGTCAGTTTGGTGGCATTATGCGACGTCGTTAGAGACGATGACAAACAAGAGCTACCTCTCCGTACGATTGGGAAATCGATAGCACGACGAGTTCGCTCGTTAGGCGAATATAAACTTCCTCCTGTTAAAGGGAACTACGAAAATAGAATCCTCGTAGAGTTAGTTGTTGCTCTCTTATCTATTTCTCTCTCTCTCTCTTTCTTTCTCTTTTAGATTTGTCTTTGTCTTTCTATCTATAAGTTTCTGCACTTCATCTTTCGGTTTTTAATGCGATTTTCTTCTTAACGATGATAGGTATTATTCCTATCAATAGAAATGACAAAACGACAAGTTGATTCTTATTAAAATCTTGGAACATTATTAAACAACACTTCAATGGGGATTTTGTATCGCGTATTCCTTTAAAGTTTTCCATTACGAAATGGTATTTTAATAATAAATCAAGAAAACACTAGAGATTGTGATAATTGTTATTTTATTGTCAGGACAATATTTCGCGATTCGTCTCGTTTAACTCGCGTTACAATTATTTCTATTTAAGATAGAATTTTTTGTTGTGTTACTTTTGTTTGCAGATTTATCGAAAAGATTTTAATATTCTGATTAAAAAATATTCTCCTCACTCGATGCAATAAAATTATTCGAACAATTGGAAATATATATGTTGAATACAAATTTTCTAAAGTAAAAATAAATTGATTATTTATTTATATAAAATACAAATCTAATTGATTTGATTTCACACAATATGATATATTATCTTATAATCAGAAAATTTAGCGTTTGAGAATCACTGAAACTAGCCGCAAGTAGAAAGTCACGTAGACTAGACCAAGTGTGTTTTCAACTTAACTTCCCAAGTCCAACTTCTTCTTCTTCTTCTTGTGGGCGAATGAGAAAATAAATGAAAAAGAAAAGGGACAATCTCGAAAGGACCTCCTTCGGTTTCTATATCCGGAATTCTACGAAAGGAACGAAGGGTCTAACGATAGAAGTGCGAAGAAGTAAAGGGACAGTAAGAAAGCAAGAAAGCAACCAACCAACTTGGTGTCCTCGCGAATAAATTTTTTTCTTTTTCTTTTCAACTGTGCTTTCTCTCTGGGTTGCATTGCATTTCAGTCAGGAAACACACACACACATACAGAGCCTGTCCTTCTCCACCAAGTCAGATGGAAATAAATATCTTCTTCTTATTCGAGGCCCAAGGAAGTGAAAACTAAATAAGACAACTTACGTTATGTTTTACAGTAGCCAATGATAGTAATCGTTCTTGGTATCACGAATTAAAACTCGTATACTCGTTGATCACTTTAACCACCCCTTCGTTAAGTACCTTTTCTATTTATTTTTTTATTTTTATATATAAGTTATAGCTATGAAGTTTGAAAACCTAAATAATGTGCATATTATACCTAACTAATCTACATATCAACTGATTTGTTCCAAGAAAGTAAGGAATCATGATTTTTCCGTATTTTATTTAGGTAATGTACACATTAACGTCTTCCTTATTTCGTTAAAGTATCATTTAAGAAGTTTTCCACCTGCTGAATCTTCCCCGTTGAAATATCTTTACGTCAAACAGCAATAAAACAATCCCCTTGGTACTCGGGGGTGGCAGGGTTTCAAGAATACGTGACTACAAATCTAAATCTAACGCGAATAAGTTTGTGATTGTCGTCAAAATCAATTGCTATGTGATTCGATGTGTCTGTCGACAATCTTTATAGAATTGCAGTTAATAAATATGCATCATTTTTATCCATACCTTTTGCAAATTCATTTTCCCTTAATTGTAATAATATTTTAAACCACACTTTGATTATTTTTATTATAGTTTTATTTTATTATAATTGATCGATGCTCGATATTCTATCGATTTAATTTATTGATCGTTCGATCATAATAAACTTCTGATTGTGTCTGTCGACAATCTTTATAGAATTGCAATTAATAAATATTCATAATTTTTATCCATACCTTTTGCAAATTCATTTTCCCTTAATTGTAATAATATTTTAAACCACATTTTGATTATTTTTATTATAGTTTTATTTTATTATAATTGATCGATGCTCGATATTCTATCGATTTAATTTATTGATCGTTCGATCGTAATAAACTTCTAATTCTTAAAATAAATAATATTAAATTAATATTTAAGCGTAGAGAGAAAAATGTTAACTGTTGTTCCATCCACAAATATCTTATTTTCACTTTTTAATCAGGTTATCTAAACAATATGAAAAATAAAATAATTTTTGATACTTCAACGAATCCACCCTAATTTATCTACAGAATAACTGACCACCACCACCAACCACCATCCTCATCCTCATCATCATCATCATCCTTTTCATCATAAATTTATAAAAGTCTCGTCTTGAAAGAAAAGAAAGTTGACGTGTTTTGCCACGATAGTCAACACACTTTCCCAACAACCAGCATCATACTAATCGACGATGTCTGCTTCTGTAGCGACTTAAAGACGCCGATTCTCGTGAGTACTGCACAATGGGTAGCATTGTGCACTTTCCCTCTTATTTTGTCTCTCTTTCTCTCTAATACTAACACACACACATATACACATACGTATAAACAGACAAATACTTGCACTCTAGGAGACGTGACGAAGGGGGAATAGGGGTGAAGTGGGATGGTTGGTTGGTTGGTTGGAAGGAGGATACGTTACCCATTGTTCCAAGACACGTGTATCCACACGTTAAGGCGATCGACCCGCGACAGGGTTCAACCCTTCCCCTTTTCACATCCCCACTCTATTCCCTTCATCACAATACGAAAACATATTATGTTTTCGTTATCATTACACAATTTATAAGATTATAATCAGCTAAACGTGATAATTTCCAATTTTGTATTATATATTTTATATTATCTGTTATTATTCTATAAAATAAAAAAAAAAAAAAAACCGATTACATTTTTAATCATTATAAATATTTTAATCTATTTTTTAACGAGTAAAACATATGTTACATGTATTTATGTCGATTATTATTATTATTATCATCATATATTATCATATTTGTTATTTGTAAGAACAATTTTTCTATATTATTATTTAATCATTCTTAATCGTTATATTGTTTATATTTTATTATTATTATTATTATTATTATTATCTTATCGTATTTGTTATTTATAGAAAAAAATTGTCTATACTCGTATAATATTTGTACAGTGATAAAGATTACAAACGGGAAGGTTGAAAAGAGAATAAAAAAAAGGAAGTGATGGGAAGGGAGGGATGGGGAGGGAAGGGGAGGGAGGGGATCTGTTGGAGGAGACGTCTTAGTTAGTCGATTCAAAGCTGACAGGAAACACGTGTTTTCTGGGAAAGTCTACCACTAGATTAAAATATATCACGCGAGAATGGTTAGCAACAAACGCGACTAGGTTTTATCCTTTAACGTGTTTGCTAAACGTGTTTTGCAATATTTAATAAAAGAAAAAGATTAGAAAAATATAAACGTTTATTTAAACGAACGAAATAAAATTTATAAAATAAAAGAAATTTTTTTTCTCAATCCTAAAAAATGAAAAACCAAAAACAAATCTGGATAAATTTATTATTGGGATTCTTTGTTTATTTTTTTTCTTGTAATATATAAAATTTTATAGGATTTTTTTTATTATTATTAATTGATCGAATGTTCGAATATTCTTTTTAGACAAAATATATATATTGTATCAGGATTTGATTTATCATTATTATGTCGTTCCATTATATTTTTATTTACGTATTTGGTATTACAAATATGACAAATATGCAAATATTTTATTACGTTTTTGATTAAATAACGAGTTAATGAAATTCTGGCATAGAATAATATTCAATTATTTGATTATATCTATATTGATGTGAATTTTATGACACGAAAATGTTACCACAAAAATTCATAAGAAAATTTTTGTGTAATAAATTTAAATAATTATATGACGTGACTTACTACAATATGCATAGCTAATACTTTATATTATATATAATCGTACCGAATAATTCATTTTTTTTCTTTTTTTTTTTTGTAATATTATTCATAAAAAAGAAATATGAGGAAAAATAAAATTGAAAGAATATTTGGAACAAGATTCGACACACCTGTCAAAGTCATGTCATGTTAAACCATCAAAATTTGTTTCTGGCATGCGTCACGACGTTACGTAAAGAAATCTATTTTGTTTCATTAAAAAATATATAAAAGAAAAAGGAAAAGAAAAAAAAGGAGAAGAAGAAGAAGAAAGAAAGAAAAAAAGAAGAGATAAATTCAAGGTGACCCAGAAATTTAAAAAAGTCAAAGAATTCTAAGTATACAAAAGTATATTTTAGCCATTCCTCATTCGTCGTCAAACGGGGCTAAGAAAGGGGGAAGGTAAGGGGGAGGAAATAAGGGGAAAGAAGAAGAAGTAGAAGAGAAAGAATTTCATTAGAAATAATTTTCTGCAAGATTTCGCACAAACGAATGGGTTATTTAGTCTGTACCTTAGTTATTTCTCATAGTTGAATCTAAATTTATCTTTTACTCCGAATTTCTTGATTAGGTGATGCATTTATCACATATACTGCAACTGACATATTGTGAATATTTCGTTTTATATTTGTATATATATACTTTGAATATAATAAAATAATATAAAATAATAAAATATAATATATATAACATAAATATATTTAAAATGTAAAATTAAATTAACTTAAAATAAATAAAAAATAAATTTAAAAGGAAAATTTATATATATATATATAAGTTAACCTGAAATATAAATAAAATAAATGCATAAAGAAAAATAAAAAATAAAATATAATAAGTGTAAAAATGAATAATAAAATAATATAAAATAATATAAAATAATATAAAATAAAATATAATATATAACATAAATATATTTAAAATGTAAAATTAAATTAACTTACAATAAATAAAATAAATTTATATATATATATATATATAAGTTAACCTGAAATATAAATAAAATAAATGCACAAAGAAAAAGAAAAAATAAAATATAATAAGTGTAAAAATTGAAAAATAAAATAATATAAAATAAAAACTGATAGAGAAGATGCGGATTGGTGAAAGTCTTTGAAAGCTGTTAAAATCCAGATGTTACTGACCCGCGCAATACTGATCGTGCCCGCACGCAGATATGCGACGTGCGGAACACGCTTTGTTTCTTTAAGTAGTCACGAGTACGTGCTTACGAATACAATCATACTCGATTTCTCATATATATATATATGTGTGTTTGTGAACAAAGCTGAAAAATATACCGATAACATAACCGATTTGTACCTCAAACACTTATATCTAAACTACCGATAGACAAAAATCTGTTATATTACAAATTATTACAAAATTGAAATCATCCCTTTAATTGTTTTTCTTTTTTCTTTTCCAATTATTACAATCGCTAAAAGAATGTTTATTTTTAATTGATATAACAATGAAGATTAATAATGAATAATATAATAAAAAATTAGATAGAATGACCGAGACTCAGACCGGGTATTCTATAAAATAATTTATACTAAAAAAAAATATATATATATATATATATATATATATATATATAAATTGTATTACTTTCTAAATAATATATTAGAAATAAATGTAATATATTATGTTAATATAATAAAGATTTTTTTCTTATCCAAAATTTTTTTAATATTATTTTTTTATTATACTTATATATTATTACTATATACTTATATATATTATATACTATACTTTAATATTATTATTTATTATACTTTAGTAATATATTATATTTTCTATATAAAATATATCTATTTTATTTATTATTTTCTACACAGGAAAAATAAAAGATTACGAAGAATGGGCTTTGGGGTTTGATGACCCGACCATTTAACACATGGGTGGTCTTTCATCAAAATTAAAGTAACGTTACACGTTTGTTATATCTCTTTCTAAAAGAGAAAGATAATGAAAGTAGCAAATGAAAATGATAAAATATGTCGTTTGGATTGTTAAGAGCACGCACTTTAAACGTAGGTGGTCCCATATGAGAAATTAAAGTTCTTTTACAAAACGCGTGCGTACTATCTGTTAAAAAAAAAAAAAAAAACCATAAGAAGAAGAGAGAAAGAGAGAGAGAGAGAATAATGTTACAATGTGCCACCGATAATCTATTTATAAGAGAGGATCGAAGTCACATGCATAAAACAAAAGTTCCGAACGGATGGTGGGTAAAAAGAAGAAGAAGAAGAAGAAGAAGGAGGAGGGGGGCGGGAGGGGGAGGGATAGGGTGGTAGTGGTTGGTAACGTTATCCAAGTTTGCTTTGTCACTTTAAAAGTTTCTATGGTAGTGTCGCGTTCGACCTACACACGCGACAAAACGATAATCGATCTCGACCCATATGTTGCGCAACCCCACCAACGTCAGAAATGACCTATGGGGTCTACGAACTTTCAAAGCTCTTTTGCATTTTCTTTCTCTTTCTTTTTTTACTATCTTTTTATATATGTTAAAGTCTATTCGTTATTATATATCTATCTATCTATCTATTTATCTATCTATCTGTCTCATTCTCTTTCTCTTTTTATTTCTAATATTTTTTTTGTTAACGTTTCATCATTATACTTGTCAACCTAACCATCCCCACTCACATTCATGATTTTTTAAATATTTTTCATATTTTTGATATTATATATATATATATAAGACTATTATTATAATTAATTTTATTATTACTTATATACAGTAATAATAAAATTGATTAATTGTTTATTATAAAGTTTATTTATAAAGTTAATAATTAATTTTTATATTTACTTATTACACAGTATCATTTTATTATATTTTAGTTTTATAATTGTAATAAATAAAGTTTAATATATTATAATTTATGATGCGTAATGTGATTTTTAATTCGATTAATTTTGCGAACGATCAAACATTTATATTTATATAATATTATCTTTTTAATTTATATGAAACTTTTTTTTATCAATTTTATCCTATCTTTAGCTATAAGAAAAATTAAACAAAATATAAAATTTAAATAAGCGAATATGTGTATATAAGTATATTTCATTTTAAATTATTTGTTTTATATTGAGATACGAGAAGTTACGTATTTTCCAATCAGGCACGTAACGTTTTATTATACGTTATTTCATTTAATTTATGCACGTATATGTACTTCGAATTAATAACCGATAGTTTAAACTTCAATGATTCATCTATGATGAAAAAGGTAGGATATTATTTCCTTTTTTTTTGTTTAGAGAATCATTACGATCGGCAAAACGATATCCAATTAAAATAAATTATTCCAACTATCGTGATCGAGATGGTTTAACTATCGATACTATTTTAGTTCTTTAACTCAAAGTGAAATTTTACTATTAACTTTCAATTAAATTACTCTCACGTACATATATATATGTAGAAAGTGGAAATATTCATAGATGGAATACGTTCTACGATTACTTTCGATTGTTCTTAAAAGATTGTTAACGTTTCAAATGCTTGAGCATTTATAAACCAATCTCATGTGTCTGTATGTGTCTCATGTGTATGTATAAATGTATACGTTTATATAATATAAGAATTAAAACATAAAGAAAAGAAAAATAAATTGGTAAATGAAAATGTGTGACACAAACGTTTGATCATTTATAAAACGAAACTCATGTAACTGTGAGACTATGTATATGTGTATGTGTTTATGATGGGAATTAAATTTACGAAGAAAAAAAAGAAAGAGAAAAAAAAATGTATCAGTAGTAAAAAAAACTGTAAATGAATATGTCAAAATATATTTCAAATATCTATTGCTATTTCGTGTAATTGAATTTATCGTAATATGTATCTCAAATATTTATTATACGCATTGTTTTTTTTTTTTCTTTTTCTTTTATATAATTTTCCAAAGCAGGTGGAAAGATAAATAACGCAGGAGAGATCTAAAACGCGTTACGCTTGTATATTACCTCGCGTTGAATTTTTATCCTACTACCTGTTCGTATAAGTTACAATCTTGAAATGACAGAATTTATTATTCCTGTCTATTTTCTAAATCTATTCTAAAATATTTCACGGAGAACACACCGCAGTGGTGCCCAAAATTTTTTCTTCACATTTGACGTCTCTTCAATTTTTCATTCCTTCCCTCCCTCCCTCCCTCGTTTCTCAGTTTTAACTGTAACAATTTGTATTGTTTAAAAAGTGAATAACACTCGACATACTTTATATTTTTCTTTTTCTTTATCTAAATATTAAAAAAAAAATAAATAAATTATCGGTTATCCGTGAAAGAAAAATGTTTACAGGAAAAAAAAAATGAAGTTTCGTATTAATTATTAATTGTCTATAATTATTTTTGTTAATTTTTTTATTTAAAATTAAATTAATATTGTTTCTTTTTTTTCTGTGAATCGTAAGAACCTTTTCAGGAAGTTGAGAATCACTGATTTGGAGACATAAATTCCGACAATCTGAAGAAAAGGAATTTTCATCTTATATGTAATACGATTTAATATTTTATTAAAGGATATATAAAAATGGGTTGGACAATTATAGTCATATTAATAAGATAATTCGTATAAGATTCGAGTAATTCGTTTAATAATTTATATTTCGTAAGGAAATATTTTTAATGCACCGGACATTTTTTTCCGTTCTTTTTTTTTTATTTTTTATTTGCAATAAACGATAATAAAAATTTATCACGTAATCATTGGTGAATATCTTTTTACGTTCAGTTTTTTTCTTCTCATACTTCTTCTTATTATTATTATTAATTTTTTTTCTTTATTTAAATTGCACACACACAACGATAATTTTTCTTTCTTTCGATACGTTAGATAATTATTGGTCGATAATATTTTCTTTTTTCCAAGTATTTACAAGTAATTATTAGTTTAAGTTGATAATCTATTTAACATGTGTGACTGAAGAAGGAAAAAAAAAAAACTAACAATGACGAAGAACAGTTTGGAAAACATACTGAACGGATGCTTTTGTATGTTCGTGGGAGAGCGAATAAAGATAAGCGTATCTATTTAGTGCACTGACTTTCACGATTGTTCGATTTTTAACATATATATATATATACCGAGTTGAATAAAAGTTATACATCAAATTAACCAAAAGTATTTATTAACGTTATCAAAAAATAATCAAACATTTATTCGGATTCTTTCTCGTTTTTTCTTGTTTTAAATTATGTTACAATATATTATTCTTTTTCTTTTTTTTTTAGTCAATGAGGAAGATATTATTATTTCAAATAAAAAAGAAAAAGAAACGTGTGCATTAGAAAAAAAAAAAAGATTAATTGCATCAAATTGTAAATATAATTAATTCCATAGTTAGTAATTATATTTTACGTAAACTAGTTTCTTTTGAATGTTAGAATTTTTTCTTATTATAAATAACCAATCTCTTATCTTACTTGCATAAATTAATATTATTAAGAAAAATTATATATATCGTCATTTATATTGATATTAATAATATAAAACAATTGTAAATCGAATTGATCAATGACTTATGAAATAAATTGTTTCAAAGTAAACAAAAAATAAATAAAAATTATCGAAATATTCTACGATATATATAATCTTAATCGAAATCACAAATTCAATTCTATTGAAATTCCTTTTAGAAGAAGAAAAATAAAAAAAAAGTTCAAACGTGTACACGTATAAGTAATATATCAAATAAAAATAAGAGAAACACACAGGATAATTATTATAATTATTTATAGAAGTAAGAAATAATTTCGAGAATGGTCGGGTAGAAGAAAAAAAACGAGTCTAATCGTTTCTCAGTTTTAAAAAAAAAATCCTTGATCGTGTTTACGCATACATAGGTAAAGATCGATCGTGTGCATTGACGTCAAGACTATGTATAAGGAACACCGTAAAAGTTTGCTTTACAATTTTCTCCTCTTACCGACGACGTAACTCTTGAATAATCCAAGTTTTTTTTTTTCTTTTTTTTTTTTTTTGTTAAAATAACCGATACAGTCTACACAAAAAAAAACCAAGGAGAAAAGAAACTTACATTGTAATTTAAAAAAAAAAAAGAAAGAAAGAAACTCAACGTGTTTCAGCACACGAAAAAACTTTTTTCTAACAGATCGTCGTCGATGTTTAACACACGTAAGAAAAAAATAAATGTAATAAAAATAAAACGTATACTAAGTTTATAATTATTTTTTTCTTTTCATTTATTGGGGGGCGGGGGGAAGGGGGTACGTACCAAAAAATAATCGGATTTGTGAAGTGTAGTAAAAAATTAGTATTGCATTCGAATATACACATCAACTTTAAGCTATGCAATATTCAGTCTTTATTGTATGCAGCTGGTTTATGTTTATATATATGTGTGTGTGTAAACGAAACAACCGGTTACATCAGCATAAAGAGAAGAAGCAACAACACAACAGCTATGGGTTATTACGGTGTCTCGTCAATACCTTGTCACGCGATCCAAGAAAATTTTCCGAACGGTCATCGTCTTTACTATCTTTAGAAAATAAAAAGACACGTAGAAGTAGTATATAACTGATTATGTGAAAAACCCGAACGTTGCTAACCTATCGCACATTATTATTTTATATACATCGATTTTTATTTAAAGAAAAAAAAAAAAAAAAAGGAAAACTCCACAGTCAAAGTTATTTAATTTTCTAATCTAATGAAAATTATATTCGATTGGGGACAAAAAAAAATTCTAATCGAAATCTATAGTATTTGAGATACAAATGAAATTTATGTATATTAAAAATGTATAGCTTTTTGTTTTAAGATAAAAATTGATAGATGACTATTACAAAAGCGATACGTTCGAAAAGAATTTCAATTGAAATATAATAATAGGATTTTTCTAGTATAATAAAAACGAAAGATCGAAAATATTCTCGGATAATGAAATTAGAATAGAAAAAAAAAAAAAAAAAAAAACAGGAAAATAGGAAAGATTGAAAATATAAATGAAAATAAAACGCAAAAAGTAATAGTTATATAGAAAATAAAATTCGATAACGATGCAATTTTTAATCGTAATAGTACAAACTAAATACGATCAGACCAACAAAACGACGAGAACGAAAAAGAAAAATGAAAAAGAAAAAAAAAGAAAAAAGAAAGGTAGAAAAGCAACGCGTTTTATTATTCTCGTTTTAGCATTACATTTTGGAAACATTCCTGAAAGTATTATTACAGGAACTAGAGAGAAACGTCTTCTCCTAACATCGAAACAATAGGAACGAACAATGGAGAATTCTCAGGTAAAATACGCGTTGACGTAAATACGATTTCTCTCTTGGAAAGGACTAAGTCCATTAAACGGGAGGGAGGAGGGGGTAAACCGTAAATACGGGCATTAAACTAGTAGATAAAGTTTCCTTCCTAAGATCCTTAATTCCTGTTAATCCTTTAATACATAACGCAGAGATACGAAACCTAAGTTACTAAGTTTACACGAACAAACGATACGAAACTAAACGAAATGAAACGAAACGAAATGAAACTAATGAACTAAACGTTATACTTCTTTAAACAGGAAAATACATTACATATATTAAACGTATGTATAATATATATATATATATATATATATATTTATGTATTGGGTTGGAAACTAAGTTTGGTTGGCTGTTTTTTCTGTAAATTATTTCAAAGTTTATTTTTTAATTAAAATTAAAAACAACTAATTAATTAATAATGTATTATATTTTCTCTTTTAAAAATTGATTTAATCAAATTACAAACAATTAAATTTCTCTTTAGTTAATACGTATAAAGGATAAAATAAAATGAAAAGGTGAAAGAGAAAAATTTATGAACGAAATTAGATTTTAGATTTTCGATATTTTTTTAGAATATCAAACATTTTCTCTGAGTCATATCTTCAAATTGTTTTCTTCCTCGTTCGAAACTAAATGTTAATACCATTTATATATAAATCGTACGAAAATCTCTAATCTTTTAACCCTTTGAGCTCTATGAATGCATATACACGTCTAAAGAAAACTATTGTTCTGGATTATGGGGTCTAATATACGAGTTTGACAAAAATTAACAACATGGATTATGGATTCACCTATGTGTTTGTTAATGTTTTTTTGTTCTATATCTCAAGCATAATATAATATTATAATTATTTTTATATCAAATTATTAAATATATATAATATGTTCGATAATTGAAAATTAATTTCAATGAAAAATTTAACAATTTATATTTCATTACATTTATATCGATTTGAATGTTTTAAATCTAAGATTCAAATGAATATACCTTATCAATATTATCTTCTATAATAAATAATTAATATATTCAAAACTAAATCAATAATATCATTGTAAAATAATGTGACTATAATAACATACTATTAAATGAAATACAGTAAATTCACTAAAGAAAACTATTGTTCTGGATTATGGGGTCTAATATACGAGTTCGACAAAAGTTAACAACATGGATTATGGATTCACCTATGTGTTTGTCAATGTATTTTTGTTCTATATCTCAAACATAATATAATATTATAATTATTTTTATATCAAATTATTAAATATATATATAATATGTTCGATAATTGAAAATTAATTTCAATGAAAAATTCAACAATTTATATTTCATTACATTTATATCGATTCGAATGTTTTAAATCTAAGATTCAAATGAATATACCTTATCAATATTATCTTCTATAATAAATAATTAATATATTCAAAACTAAATCAATAATATCATTGTAAAACAATGTGACTATAATAACATACTATTAAATAAAATACAGTAAATTCACAACGATTAAAAAAATTCACAGAAAAAAGTATTTCTTCCTACGAAACGATTTTAATCGAAAAGTAAAATAGTTAAGAGAACAAATGATGCAGTTGTATGAACTTAGAGAGTATGGGGGTGGGATAGGGTAAATGTATAACAAGATCAGAGAGTTTCACGAAAAAAACAAGAGACTAAAGACAAAAAGGAATAGAAAGAGAGAAAGAGAGACAAAGGTAGTTGGAAAAATACGAGAAATCTAACGAACGTGAGTAATAATACTACTACTACTAGTAGTAGTTGTTAGTAGTGGTGTAGTTTGTAGTGGTAAGGGGTGTACTATCTTTTCTATGAATATAACGGGGGTCCAACGGTATCGTAAAAAGCAGCTTGATAGATAGCTTGCTATTCTCTAGCCAATAACGAGATGAAACTGCTCGAAGAATGGTAGAGAAGAAGAAGAAGAAGAGGGTGGTGCTGGTGATAGTGGTGGGGTGAGGAAAAGGAAATGGGATGATAGGAATGAGAAACCTGGTAGTATTGGAACTAAAAAAAGAGAGAGAGAGAAAGAGAGAGAGAGAGAGAGAGAGATGATGTAAGAGAAAAGGAGATAGATGTCTTTCGACTAACAAAAATGAAAGCACGACGAAGGAAGAGAATAAAAATCGGCGAGTAGTATACGAGTATAGTGAATTATTGCTGATACTGAAGGGACATCGAAAGATTTTTCTGCAACGACCATTCTTCACCCTTCTCTACTAACACTCATACGTGATATCAACTATATATAGAGAGAGAAGTTGCTTCATCTGTGTATCCGTGTGTGTGTTTGTTTGTTTGTGAATATAACACGTAAGTTAGTTTACGTATGGGATTTTAGTTTTGGTGTGCAAGTTCAAATTTGATGGTGTATATATGTATGTATGTATGTGTGTGAGTTACTGTGCTTGGGTATATGTGTGAAAGAGAAAGAGAGAAAGAGAAAGAAGAAAGATCTGATTAAACGGTAGTAGATACTATGTCAGAGGGCAAGAAGGGTTTGGCACGTCGAAGGACAATGGATTTATGTTGTACCCTTCGATTCGGCAATTCGACTCCTCGCACCGACATTACTTTCTATTTGAAATGTTCAGAAAGAAGGAGAGAGAGAGAGAGAAGGAGAGAAAGAGAGATGCAACCTGATGCCAACTTGCATTTACAAATAGTTACATTTTTCTTCTCGAGATTTTGTTTTATGTTTAGTGGATTATTATACTCTTTACTTTTAGTTTTTTTTTTTTTTTTTTTATTATTATCTTATGACAAATGAGGATTTATATTTATTTTCGTTATTTCTCTAATAATTTATTTAACATAGTTTAATATAAATGTGTAACATGAAAAATAAGAAGATAAAATGATTATTTGAATGTTTAGAAAATGTAACATTTGTTAAATTAAATTAATTCGATTTGAAATCATTGGAAAAGGTTTTTTAAGTTTAATGGATTATTATTATTATTATTATTTTTTATTTTTGTTGTTCTTTTTATTATCGTATAACAAATGAACAATTGCATTTATTAGATTGCATTATTTCTAGATTTATATCAATTGTGCTTTCTCATTTAATATTAATTCTACTTCTATTAAATGAATTGCAATTAACACAAGAAGAAAAAGTAATAAAAATAAAATGATTATCTAACGTTTTAAATGTAAAATAACGTTAAATGATAATTCATTCAATTTTAGATCTCATTGGAAAAAGAATTGGTATTATTTTTTAGCATAACTTGTCACAATGAAAAATCGATTTAACAAAAAAAAGAAAAAAAGGATCGAACTTAACGATCCTACTTAAATTCTCCAATCGAAATGACCAAATAAATTTCAAGTCTAATTGAGTGAACGAAAAATAGGTGGTAAAATATATTTCTTTCTCTCTCTCTCTCTCTCTCTCTCTCTCTCATTTTCTTTTTTTTTCTTTCTTTCTCACGGTTGCTTGCACTTTCGTATTAATTGCTTGCGATCGGTTACGCACGAGTTAGTTCGCGACCGATGGATTATTATTTTTCTTCCATCGATTTTCTTCCTAACTTTCCCTTTAGCTTAAACTAAACCACCACCACACAGAGGAATTTAAAATAAATAAAATAAAAAAAAACAAAACCATGACTACACACAACTAATTTATAGAAAATTATTATATTATACGAAGTACATTAAATAAAATAAAATAATTGTAATTTATCATTCATTTCATTGATCTTCCGATTTGTTCGAAAAAAAAGAAGAAGAAGAAGAAGAAAGAGACAAAAAATATAATATCAATTACACCATTTAATAGAAAAGTTAGTTCACTTATTGCACACACTTGTAATAAAACATTTTATTATTCCTTCTTATTTAATACTCTATTTCCTATCTCTTTCTTTCTTTCTTTCTTTTTCTTACTTGATACAATAAAAACGTTTCGTGTTTTTCTCATAGCCCGCGGATATTTTAATCTTTCGCCTCGTTCATGATTTTTATGGGAAACAAAAAAAAAAAAAGTGAAATAGTAAGAATGAAAGGAATGAAAAGAGAAAAAAAAGAGAAAAAATATGAAATGGGTTTCAGAGATTGGTCGAATGAAACAAGTAAGAATCTTCGAAATAATGCGTTGTGTATGAGAAATTAGTCTGAAAAATGACGTAGTCGATGTTATCATTATGACGGTGTTGAGAATTTTTCTTACTATTATTATTATTATTATAATAATTATAATTATTATTGTTATTATTATTATTATTATTATTTTAACACAGACCGAAACACATATTTCCGTGATTTCAAGGAAACGTTTTATCTTTTTTTTTTTTCTCTCTCTCGGAAATAATTTATTCACACTACACTTAAGTAAATGACTCATGGTTCTTCTTCTCTTGGTAAACGTATGTAATTTCTCACCGTGGACATAAAAAAAAGAAAAATTAAAAAAAAAGATTAAAACCACCAAGGAATTAGACTGGTATACGCTTCTTTTTTTTATTTTATGATTATTAAGAAATAGAGATAAAAGATAAGTATAGAAAAGTCGTTTATGTTTTTTCTTCTATACGATGATAAAAATAAAACACGTGTGCATTGGAATTGATCTAATTTAACATTATATTGTCAAAATAAATATTAGATTATCATTTTATAAAAAGTTATTATTTTGAAAAGAAAAATCATTTACATTTAATTCGAATAAAAACAAACAAATTCAATGTGCAATGAAATCGTTTGATTCAATCGAATAATTGAAAATTAAATTGCTTACCTTGGAAAGTTCGTATATTTTTATTTTAACTAAAAAAAAATATAAATATAAAATTATAATATATATATAATAATTCTCAATATATATAATTTTTATTGTAATTTAAAACAATCCAAAATATCTTCCTAGTTAAACATTGGTCTTTAGTTTTAATAATAAATGCACATATGTCTCTAATTTAAAATCAAATGGTATTCTTATTCTCACCCCTTTCTATTTTTTTCTGCCTTTTGCAGCCACTCAAATACGCGAGCAAGAAAGAAAAAAAAAACAATCTTTCTATTTGAAATAAAAAAATGAAAAACGATATATTACTTTTCGTACAAATCAATATTTACAAATTTACGCAAACTTTCAAGGCAATTCGATATTATGTTAGTCATGCCAATGCACAATTGCATTTTTAGATCTATGCGAATCGTAAAATGAAAAAGGGATGGAAATAAAAATAACCAAAAAATAGACAGAAAGAGAGAGAGAGAGAGAGAGAGAGAGAGAGAGAGAGAGAGAGAGAGAAAAGAAAAGAAAGAAAGAGAAAAAGAATATCTCGAATGGCAATTGGTTTATATTCTCGTCGTATATAAACGCGAAAGAGAAGAAGTTGAAAAGAAAGAAGAACAGGAAGAAAGAAGGGAGGGGGTGGGAGTGTTGAGGGGTGGAAACGAAAGCAGATACACGAATCACTGAAATCCTTTACGTTAAGATACGTTTTGAAGACAGAAAAGATTTCTCTTTCTCTCTCACACACCCACACACACACACATACATTATTTCTTTCACAGTTTCTACAATACTGTTACTACCTTACATATATATTTACGTGTTTTTATATGTATGCATGTATGTTTGCGTTTGTATTTGTGTGTGCATGTGTGTGTGTATGTGATAGTAGCCAGAAAGTTATTTCGATCGATGAGACGAGCCAGGGTTTACGAGGATCGTTACTCAGGGTAACATCGTTGAATCGGGTAGCCGAATTTTTATGGACAGTTTGTACGTACATGACTTTTACGAGAAAAAGAAATGAGGAGTGGTGGTGGGAAGGGAGGGTGACTGAGAGAGAGAGAGAGAACAAAAAATAGAAGAAGAAGAGAAGGAAGAGGAAGAAGAAGAGGAGAGTGATAAAGAGGGGAAAAAGGGATGGTAAAAATAAAAAAAAAAGAAAAAAAAAGATGATCACGAAACCCTCGAGAAATCGAATCTCGAAGAAAAAAAATCGAGAATGGTTTCTTGCAAGGCCATGACGATACTGTAAGTGTATTTTGCTTGTAAAGCTTTCACTTTTTATATCAAGAGTAAAGATAGGTAAGTGATCGGTAACGAGGATATAGCATATCGTTATTAAAACTTTCATTTTTTTACTGGTATTACACTTATGTTATTGCATTAAAATGGTAAACGTAAAATGTCCTTTTATTTCTTCGTTTGCCTTAATTTTCTTTTTTTTTTTCTTCTCTCTCTACGAAATTATTGTACAATTCGAAGAATTTCATTTGATTTCATGAGTTTATAGGAATTATTGGTAATTTGTTTTACGTTCGTATTGAAATCGATTATTATTATTTTGTTGTTGTTGTTGTTGTTGTTTAATATTGTATCTGATATTAAATTAATACGTAAAAGTAGAATAAATTGTTATCTACGAAATTACTATGAATAAATTTCATTTAATTTCATTTAATTTTTTTTGATTGATATCAATTTATTATTATTATTATTATTTTTATTTAATGTATTGTATATCAAATTAAATTAAAACGTAGAAGTAGAATAAATTTCAGTTAAAGGGTGTGACAAATTAATGAACCTACAGTTAGTTCAACATAATCCTTGCCTAAAATTTCGTGATAATAATAATAATAATAATAATAATGAACGAGAACGAGTAGGGTTACACGAATCTCTTTTAGAATTATTAATAATAATTATTTAAGGATCATTATACGAAAACACAAAGTGAAAACCTAAAACAACTTGTAATTCTCTCCGAGGAATTTAATCTTCTTAATTATTTAATTACGGAATTATATTATAATAAATTAAAATATATTTAAATACTCGATTCAAAAAAAAAAAATACCGAAATGTTCGCATTTAATTAACATAATTTATTATACTGTTGCTGATTATAAACTGTGCACCAACGAACGCGGATTAAAAAAATAAATAAAAGTATGTCAGCTATCCTTCGGTAATATGAATGAATGAATGAATGAAAAAAAAAAAAAGAAAAAAAGAGAAGAAAAAAAATTCGAGGGGGACATTCTCAAGGACTATAATAAAGAGTACGATCGTACGTACTAAGCGAGGTTAAAAGTTCACGATCCATAAAACTGATGACAAGACTGATTGTAAGCATAAAAGATAAAGAAAGAAAGAGACCATTGATAAGATTCTTCTTCTTCCTCTTTACGATCCCTCTTTGAAAAGATTTCTTTTCTTTCTTTCTTTCTTTTTTTTTTTGCAGATTATTTTCCAAAAAATTCCTCCTTCTATCATCTTCGAGACAAATTTTAATCTAGAGAACCATCTCATCTTTTTCTTTTTGCTCAGATGATGATAGAAAAGTTACTAAAAAAATAAAAGAAATCTGTTCACGCAACGAACAACAAATGCAACAACAACAAAAAAAACAACAATTCTCGCGAATCAAAATAATTATTAATAAATAAGTATATATATATATATATATATATATATATATATAATACAATCCGACAAAAAAAAAATATTTTCAACGAATCAAAAAAAAAAGAAATTCGGTAATTAGCCCTAAAAAAAAAAACACAACAAAAAAACAGATGTAAAAGATGAATACCACTCGAAAGGTGAGGAAAAGAAAAAAAATAAAGATACAATAATAGTCGAGTAACGTTTGTAGGGTCGAATCGCATATTTTCTATGCCCTTAAGGGGAGGGTGTGACAAGAAGGAACGAAGGGAATTCGAATTCCCGAATAATGCGTCAAAAGATGCTACTCCGTGCGAAATTCCTATCTACTCGTCTGTTTGACTGTCTCTCTATCTCTTTATCTATTTGTGTGTGTGTGTGCGTGTGTGTGTGTCTGTCTGGCTTTTTCCTCCTTCATACCCTTCCCCTCTCTCTTTGTCTATCTCTATCGAAGTTTACAAGTCGAAGTTGTGACCTTCTTTCCGCATCATCGTCGATGCGTAAAGACAAAGTCATCCCCCTAACCCCTCCACCACCACCCCTCCTCACACGTTCCACCTCACCCTCTTCTACACCGCCACAATTTCTACCATCTTCTTTTTCTTCTTCCTACTCGTTCTTCTCTTCCATTCGCGAAGCACATTTTTCGCATGTTTCTTTCGCATGCTGACACAAAGGAAAGTCAGAGAGAAAGAGAGAGAGAAAAAATACATATATATATATAAAGTACGTAATGTAGAGATGGAAATAAATTTTCGACGTTTAAAATAAAATGGGTTGGAAAATATCTATTGCTTCGATTTATAAGTAATCGTATATATAGAAGAAAAAAAAGGAATAAATAATAATAATAAAGATAATATATATATACAATATATTAATAAAAATATATTAATTAAAATCGTATATATAGAAGAAAAAAAAGGAATAAATAATAATAAAGATAATATATATATACAATATATTAATCTATTAATAAATTGAAATGAAATTAGAACAAAAATTATATGTATAAATATTAGGGTGAACTAAATATTCGTGCGTTTCATCAAATGACCCTAACTTTGAAAGTGCATAATTGATTGATTGTTTTTGTAAAATTTACTTTGGTAATATTAATTTTAAAAATCAAGAACTATTGGTTCACCCTAATAATAAAAAAAGGGAAAAGTAATATAAAGATAAAATATATATGTATTATAATATATTAAAAAATAATATATATAATAAATATATAATAATATGATAACAAAAATGTGAGATAATTATAAGTGAAGACATTGTAAAAAACTTTGTAATTTGTGCAATAGAAACCTGATTATATATATAATAATATGATAAAATAAAATATATATTTCTATTATATAACAAAACAATATAACTAAAAATTATATATATATATATAAAATAATATAAAAAATATTAAATCTATTAATAAATTTCTACTAACTTTCCTCTGACAACCCGTAACGTCCTTCAACGAGGTTAATGCACTCGTTCCAAAAAGTCATCATCCCCTCTCCCACCCTTAAACCAACTTCTTCCTTTTCTCATTTCGAGAATACATCATTCAATCTAAAAATATTCGACAGTACATATATATATATATATATATATATGTCTCGCTAATTATATTAGAGAAGAACCATCATGAAAGAAAGAAAGAAAGATATAGAAAGATAAAATGCATCAGAGATCGTCCTCGAAAACAGGAATATCGATGTTTCAAAGAAGATTCTCTCTCCTCGTGCATGTTTCTCTTCTTGTTCCTTCCTTCATTTGACGATTTAAACCGCGTCCTTGGCCTTCATTGCTTCCGTGAGTCACACAAGAAACTCAACTCGTGACTCACACGCCAAATCTGACCTCTCTCTCTCTCTCTTTCTCTATCTCTTTTTGTTCATTTCATTCGTTCTTTCGAACAAATAATACCTCGAGGAGACTTTTAACGAGTACAGAATCGATTAATAATGTTCTTTCTACGATATTGTCGCAAATTCAGATCCCCTTCTTTCCCCTGAACCTAATCAACATCTACATTTCTATCTAATTTTACTTCCTTTTCCTTTTTGCAATTCTATTAGATAACCATTCTCTCAACAATGATTACTATCAATCGATTTCATTCGAAAATACTTAAATAGTGCATGTTTATATATCATCAATTAATTTAATAATAATTCATTCTTTTTAAAATTGTTCTTTCCTCAATCTAACGAATACATAAATATTACATAAAAATAACATTAGAAATATTATAAAAAGAAAAAAGGAAAAAACGAATGATTCAATATGCGTATATATATATTAATATTATAATATATATAATAAATATAATAATAATAATATATATATATATAATAATAATAATAATAATAATATAAAGAAAAATAAATGTTAAAACAATATAATAAAGATAATATCATTCAATATGCATATATATAATATGTATATATATATAAATCCATACATATACGTAACTGTACGCGTTACTACCGAACATATATATATAAAGATTAGTATATATATATATATATATATGTATAATATATCATATACATGTATATATATATAAGTAGAAAAGATCGATAGAAATCTCGAGGGAATCGATAAAGTCGCGTTGCCTGCAGTTTCTCTACGTTGGTGCACGCCCGTTAAATTGCACTCTCTCACTCTCTCTCTCTCTCTCCCTCTCTCTTTCTCTTTCTCTGTGCATCTAGGGTCATTGACCTCCCCTTCTTCTAATGATAATTATATTCGCATTAGGGCTCGCGAGCCTTACGATCGTTCATCAACCTAGGCGTTTACCTCATGGCGTAAGCGCTTTAAAATGCATCAGCACGATCCGCTTTCTTTCTTCGTATTTCCTTCTTCTTTCTCTTAACCTTCTCTCTTTCTCTCTCTTTTTAACTCACTGTCTTTCTCTTCTTCCATCATCCGTCACGTACGTCCATCACGATCAACGTGAGCGCGATACATCGAGCTCTCGAACAAAGAGCCGCAAGCTAACGTCGGCTCCAAACGTCTTCGACGTCCTCTCTCCTCCCTCCCACCCCACCGTAACCCCCTAACCCCCTTGCCCCTTTTCCTCAACCCACCCAACCCTACTCTTACATACTGCTTACCTCCTCTACCCCCTTTTTCCTACTTCTTCGTCTTCTTATTCTTCTCTCTTGTGTATGTGTGTGGACACAATGTATGATATATTATTACATTTATATATATATATATATAGAATATTATTTATTTTTATATACTTTATATATGTATACTTAGAGATATATGTAATAATTAATATAATAATATATTTGATATACTAAAAGTACCATGAGACGATTAGTCAATTGTTTGATTGTGCTATTTAGGGATGTGTTAAGAATTTTTTATTGTTTAAATGATATATTTGTTGCTATACATAAATACAATAGTAAGATATATATTATTTGTTTGAAGATGGATCATTTGATACGTTGTGGTAGAAATAAGTATAAATTAAACTAGGGATACATTTTAATGTTAATAATTATATATATATATAATATAATATTATATATAACATATATATTATTAACATTTACACATTATCTACATTTATACTTTATATACATTATTATATATATATATATATATTGACAAAAATATAATATAATATCGTAGTTAATGTAAAATAAAGTAAAATTCAATAAAGAAAATGATAGATTTAACATTTCATTTCAGAAATGTTCATTAAAATAAAACAATAATTAAAAACTCGGGTTGATAGACTTCGGTGCATTAGTATCCTCTTTTTAAAGTGAAAATTCAAAGTGTCGAAGGGGGTTAGGGGTCGAGAGGAGGGAGGTTAAAGTTCGATTGTCATGAACGTTCGTGTGTGACAGCTCAAAGTAAATGTAATTTTCGATGAGCGTAAAAAGAAATCGTAAAACTCACCTGACACTCGTTACTATCGTTAAAGTATAGATATGTCGGAATAAAAAATAATTTTGCACGTAGGTTTCTAGAAACAGGAGAAAAAAAAAAAAAAAGAAAAAGAAAGGAAACAGGAAAAAAATTCGATAGAACCGTGCAGTAATATATTTATACGAGTAATATTAATAAATCAAGTTTCTGGATTATTCGATCATGTCAGATAGGATTATATAAAATTGCAATAAGCAATTCAACACATATATCGCTATTTCCGTAATAGAAATAATTTATTATACTTCACATTTTTTCTTTTTCAATTCCTATCATTTTCCTCTACTTGTAGATTTAATTCAAACTATTAAATTATCAAACCGTATAAATGAAATTTATATATATTATAAATAAAACATAATTTATATTTTTTATTATTATTATTCATACATATGCATGCAGTTAGTATCCTATAGATTCCTTAAAATACCATAAATAAGTAAGAAAAGAAAAATAAGTAAATAATAATTTAAAGAAAAAGAAATATTTTCGAAAATTAAGCGTTGTACGAAAGTATGAACAAATTCTTCCTAATAAACCCAAACTTGTTAATGCCTATCTTATTTGATTCGATATCAACTCTCCATGGTATTTCATTTAATTGACTTTAATAATAATAATAATAATAATAAACATTTCGAATGTACATTTTCAATCGTAAACGATTTATCGATGCCATTTCTAAGCGAGTCACGAGTACGGAAGACGCAACGCGATTTTATGCCCGAGTGGAAGTCAAGAATTCTGCATTGGTTACTTGAACAAGGATAAAGACATCCACGCGAAATCCTTTCGTATTGGAAAAAAGAAAAAAAAAGAAAAGGAGAGAAAATAATCGTACGAATTTCTCCTCACCTCTCCCCTCTCCTCACCCATCACCCCACCCAAAGTAGTGTTTTATACTCGCAAAAAAAAAAAAAAAAAGTACCAAGAGTATATTTCGAACGTCGCCGTTCGGTTCAACCTTCGGCAACTGAATTTCATCGTTTGTTTTTACTGCCCGTCACTTGAGGAAAGGAAAAAAAAAGAAAAAGAAGGAAGAAAAAACAAGGGATTATTTTTCTCTTTTTTTTTCGCCTACCACCACCATCATCCATTGGGGGGGGGCAATGGTGGTGGGTGGTGGTGTACGAGACTGTTTACTTTCCGGTGACTTCGAATTTCGAAAAGAACACGAGACTGCTTTAAAACGTACACCTAAAGCTCCCTTCCCCCATCCCCCTTATACTCCTACCACCTTTTGTTCTTTTCTTCGTGTTCTCTATTACCTTTCTTTTTTTTTTTTTTGGGGGGGGGTTTCTTTTTTCATTCGAAAAAAAATACCGAAGAAAAAATACGAAGTTAAGAGGCAAAAGTTATGGTTAAATATGAATCGAGTTATGGTTATCAAACTTCGACGAGAAAACGAGAGAGTCTCTCTCTCTCTCTCTTTCTGGTTTATGATTTTATTATTTATTATTCCCCCTTGGGCTGCTACTGCTGCTACTGCTGCTGTTACTGGCTGCTGCTAATTCTTACGCAAATTAACCATTCAAAATTTTGTTTGCCATTCGTAATTCTTTCGGTTCATTTTATTTTCTTCTTCTTCTCCTTCTTTGGATTTTTTTTTCGCGAGATAATTAAACGGATATAAAAAAGCTATATACATAGGATAATAATTTATAGACTTATCGGGTGAAGAATTTTCTTTTAACTCAATCCTCCCCCCCATCCCACCATGAAATATTCATTAATCTATTCGTAACACATAAATTAATACTTTTCAACAACAGTTATATCTACGAATTATGTATTTTACCTTTGGCGTATGTTTAAACGATAATAACGTGTAACCATTGAAACGAATATAATATTTATTTCGTTTTTTAAAACGGGGTTAAATTCTAAAAATAAAGAATTTACTCCTTCTTCTGCTTCATCTTTTTTTTCTTTTCTTTTTATTATTATTATTATAAATGCTAATTGAAAGGAGTAATAAAAAATAAATCCACGCATATATATATATATATATGTGTATATATTTTGAAACCACAAAATTTATCTATCTTATTACCATGTAGCAGTCGTAAAATCCTTTAAAGCGTTACTTTATTCACAGATGACGGCGCAACGTCCTCGAGTAAAAAGATTAATATAGGATGCCATAAATCGATGGCGACTCGGTACGAATATGAAATGAAAATATATACTATATATATATATATAACTCTGCCGAAAGTATATTAGTAATGGTGAAAAGAATTTGAGATGTGATATACACAATCCAAAGAAACAGAAGTAACGTTTCTTCCTGCATTTAACGAGACCCCATTACCGTGACATATCCTATACTTCCGTTTAACTTGTTCTCTTTATTCATATCTTTTCTGAACAATTTAGAATTACTACGAATAAGCAGAAAGAAGAATGAAATTTCAACAGACACGCGATTACCAAGCATACATCAAAGACTTTACCAAGAAAACACAGGTTTTGTCGCTTGGACTTAACCGAAAAAAGGAACGATACTTTCGAGAAACGAGACAAGATGGAACAAGACGGAAATGGACTGAAGGGGACAGAACACAAAAAAAGATATTTCTTGTAATAGACTGATTATTATTCGTGTCTCTTGTCAATGTAATATAAATGATATACTGCGTGTTTCAATATTATTTTATTTTTATTCTATGAAACGTGCGAATCGAATAGAAAAAATTCAATATATACCCAAAGAGTGCAATTCCATCGTTCCCTATTTTCTGTCATCGATAATCCCTGAAAAAAAAAAACTTACAAAATAACTTCGCGACGTATTATTATTATTTTTCTCTTTTAAAGTTCAATCTATATTTATCATTTTTTTTATGACTATATCGTAATATAAATTTTCTTGTAAAATCGGGTTAATCTTTTCACGTTGGATCTAACGATAGGCGTTAAAAATGTTTTTTCGAAAATATCCACGAAGTTTCCGAAACGTCTCAAAAGATATAGAGGGGTGAGTGGGGAATGTATAAGAACGTTCAAAAAACATATGCGTAGTTAAATCGTCGTATAATGGTTGACTTAAAAAAATATATCCTATTTAAAATACTACGTGTATCAAACAAATTTGACCACACCGAGATAGAATTATTATTAAATTACGTAAAACAAATTCATAAAAGTTTTCGATTCTTCTTCTTCTTCCTCAAAAAAAAGAAAAGAAAATTAAAAAAGGAATGAAAAAAATGAGAAAAATAAATAAGGGAAAAGATTTTCTACAAAAGTATACCACCAATCGCGTTTATTACTTTTTATCTTTATTTTGGGTATAGAACACGTTTGGTAGGAGGAAGTTAACGGTAACCTTTCGAAATATAGTATCTCGAATCGGCCATTTCGCAGTTGGGTCGATCAATTAAACTGTGCTGCTCGCAGCATAGTTATAAATTACGTTTGCCGGGGCGGCAGTGTGATTAAGGGTTAATAAACGAGCGAAGGTCGTTTCGATCGTTTCGTTAAGTCCGTTAATGTTAGTCCAACCAACGTTATAGGGGATACCGTTGTAATCGTATATGTAATATATATATGTATATATGTATATGAAATACAATACTTTAAACATAGATAATATAACCTAGGTATAGGTAAGTAACAGTGTGTGGTGTATGGTCAGGAGAACATCATCACGTTCGTGAATGACGCAAGTCCAAAGCCTCTTCTTGGCAACCGAATCGGTTTAAACGGGAACGCGTGCACACTGCTGGAGTGCTTAGCCATTTTAGTTGCATAATCGTATCGCTAATATTAGCATGCCACCGTCACTATATAAGAGTCTACCTACCTACCTACCCTCTTCCTTCCCTAAGAAAATCGATTTGATTTTACAATTAACTTACTTTTGTCTAGTATTCCTTGTATATATTAGTTATACGATTATGAGTTATTATGGTGATCGTTATTTTACAATCGAATGCATGTCTTCTTCCTTCTCTGTAGTTAGAGATTGTTTAGATATTAATGTCTCTCGAATTTTTGTTTAATCTTTTACTTTGATTATTAAAATATTCTTTTTAAATCAAGCTTATATTATATATATATAGTAATACATTTTGTAAATGAAACATACGAGACATGTAACTTTAGTGCAACGTTTATTTCTCTTTAAATGTTGAATTATAATTTTATTTATGCGTCGAATATTATTTTCTTCGATTCTTGAAATAATTTTTGTTATTTAAGAAACATTTATAAATTCTCTGTTAATTAAATATTCAAACAATGTATGATTTTTTTAAGTAAAATCGAACGTTTAAGATAAATTTACCGAAATTGTAAAAGAGAGATCATTTTTATTTATTAACGAGTTCAAATAACGAGAAGCTTAATCATATATATATACAACTTGAAAAATAATTTCAGGAATACGAAATGAGATTACGAGATGCTCGTTGAAAAAGGGTAATGATAAGATTTGTTTTTTTTCGGAACAAAAAATACAAATCATAGACGAATATTTGTCTATACTATAACAAAAGTGTTTTTTTTTTGTTTAAACATTGAAAGCTCTCTTTCTTTCTTTCATTCATTCTTTCTAGAAAATACTTTACTTTCAAGAGCCAATGAGAATAAAAAGTTCGATTCTATCAATTTCTACGAAACCTTTTCAATGCCAGCCTCGTATTCGTATCGACGAACAGACAACGTATTACACGAGCCGATTTGTGATTCTCTTCGTGAAATAAATACAACTACAAACCAGAAAGAAAGAGAAAGAGAGAGAGAGAGAGAGAGAACAAACGCTATTTCGCATCACCGACACATCGAAACTCGAAAGAATGTAATTTCTTTTTACAATTGATATTTTCTATTGGTTTCTTCGAAACGAAACCCAGTTATCTACTCCCCTTATCTAAGAAAAATAATTACAGAAAATAAGCATCAATCTTTTACGCGTTACTCGTGATTTTTCAGAACTCACATTTCCAACGATACATTTATTTTTTCTTACGAAACCTAATCAATTGTTTTTCTTTTTTGTCTAATTCCTCTTGCAATAATTTTTCTTTTTTTTTTTGGATTAAATACAACGTTCCGAAGTACGATACTTTTTTTTGTTAAATAACTTCTGTTATATACACATAATGAAATGTTGTTAATAATTATTGTTCACAAAAGTTTACAGGATTTGAGATAAAAATTCTGTCATCATAAAATAAATCATTAATAATAAATATATTTATCTATATCTCTTTGATTATGAGAGAAAAGATATTAATTGAGGGGGTTGGGGGGGGGGGGGGGAAACAAAGAAATAAAATAATAATTTAATTTTTAATTGGAACGAATACATATTTTGATTTCTATTTTAATATATACGAAAGAAGAAGAGAAAAAAAAAGAACAAATTTAATATAAATAAATTGCACAAACGAAGAAACGAACTGGTATTAAAAGATCTACTAGTAATAGTAGTAGTAGTAGTAGGATTAGTAACTTGCAATAATACTTGTCAATTTTCATGCTCAGCGTGTCGTGTTCGATGAAAAATGAAGCGTTACAGAACAGCATCGTTAAACGAGTCCTCATTTCTTGGTTTTACGATCGTAAGAGTCGGCTTTTCAAATGGACTATACCAATGGTGAACATTTCAACCGATTCTTGTGCTACCAACCAACCAACCAACCAACCAACCAACCAACCAACCAACCAACCAACCAATGCTGTTGTTGCTGCTACCTTTGCTATAATAGTTTTGCTGCTAGCAAGAATTGCTACGTGTACTCTTTTATTATAGTTTGCTACATCTAAACGTTGAAGGTGATCACGACTGAAAATGTTATTCGCGAACAAGAAGATAATCCAACGTAGTATGGTAACAACTATAACATTTTACCTTGAAACTTTGAATGTGTGTTATATTATCTTGTATATATATATATACAAGGAAAAACGGTGGTGGGTGGAAGGGGAGGGAAAAAAGGGGGCAGGCAAGCAAGCAAGCAAGCAGGAGAGAGATCTAAAAACGAGTTGCTAAGTGGATCACGTCTTGCAAACTTCCTGCACCAATTTAACAGGTCAAGCGTAAAACGCGTTAGCGTGATTTGCGGTTCAATCGACTCTCTTTGAATTGGGATTTAAATAGGAGAAAGTTACAGGTGAAATTAACTCGGATAACTTTTTACAATAATATACTTTTATCAATCTTAATACTCTTGGAAGATAGATAGATAAATATTAATAAATGTTATGAAATAGAAACAAAAATATAGGATTGGAAAAATATATAGATTCAGAAAGTAAAAGTGAAACTCTCTTAGGTTGTTTCATTTATTTATTTTTTGTTTTTTTTTTTTATCTTCTAAGAGTAATTAGTAATAATAATAAATATCTCTTTAACAACATTCATTATTATAGTATGGTATAATAATTTTAGATCTTATGAATATTCCAAACCCCCATTAAAGTACATCGAGTTTATTGCACTTCTCGAGATGCATAGTAGTGCACTTAGGATGATAATATAATATGCATTATTTATTATATCCTATTTATTTGATCAGTATTTATATATTAATTATAAATAAATTCATAATGCGTTAAATAAATACTTAAATATGTTTATTAATATTTTATCTAATAATAAAATGGTATCATTTTAAATAACATTAATCACATTTTTATTACTAATATAAACCAATTAAGTTAATCAAGTTTATTGCACTTTACGAGATGCACAATGCACTTATGATAATATAATATACATTATATTTAATCAATATTTATATTAATTATAAAAATAATAATTCATGATACATTAAATAAATACTTAATATATGTCACGGAATATTTTATTTTACAAATATGAAATAAATAATAGTTTCGATCAATACCAATCACACATAAATAATAGCCTACTATATTAACCGATTTTTTTCCCATAAATTCTAACACCAATTTTAATATAAATAAATATTTTAATTTTTTGATTTTTAAGAAAATGAATATGATGAAAGGAATAAAACAACATTTTCATTTCCAACTTAAAGATTTAATCCTAATCTCTTTCAATCCAAATCCAACTTAACTGAAACTTTCTAAACAGGACATTTCCAGTAACGATCCTCTCGTAGTATCCTTTTAGTTTACAAGACGCTTCTCTTCTTACGATCTATCCTTTCTGATACTCCATCTTAGTTTCTCTCTCTCTCTCTCTCTTTCTCTCTTTATCTCTCTCTTTACCATCTGAACGTTTCTCGTTAACTCAGCACAAGTCAAGGTAGTTTATAACTAGACTACCTAGTACATAGTAGATAGAAGGAAAAGAAAATGGAATTGTTGGAAACGCCTTTAGATTAAAGATGACTTTGATTCATGAAAAAAAAAATAAGAAAATTCATGGATCGATCTATCGATAGATTCGAATTGATTTCAATGTCCTATTTTTTCTTTTTCTTTTTTTCTTTTTTTTTCGTTTTTTGATGCTACGATATACTATAGTGATCGTTAAAGTGAAGAAGAAGAAGAAGATAAGTTGAAGAAAAAGCAGTTGAAGTCAGATAAGGTAAAGTAAATCAGAGATGAAGTCATGCAAGTTAAAGTGTAGGGGATTAAAGAAGAAGTCAGGTCAATTGAAATGAAAAAACAGAAGAAATAGAATAAGAAGTCAGGTAAATTGAATTGAAGAAACAGAAGAAATAGAATAAGAAGTCAGGTAAATTAAAATGAAGAAATAGAAAAAGAAAAAGAATAAGAAGTATGGTAAATTAAAATGAATAAACAAAAAAAGTAGAATAAGAAGTCAGTTAACTTAAAATGAAACAAGAAAAGTAGAATAAGTAGTCAGTTAAGTTAAAATGAAACAGAAGAAACAGAATAAGAAGTTAGATAAGAGTTAAAAAGTGAAGAAACAGAAGAAGTTATATAAGTTAAAATGAAGAATAAGAAGATGAAGAAGACATGTAAGTTAAAATGAAGAATAAAAAGATGAAGAAGAAGAAGAAGAAGTTAGATAAGTTAAAGTGAAGAAGCATATGAAGTAATATATGTTAAAATGAATAAGAAGAAGATGAAGAAGACATGTAAGTTAAAATGAAGAATAAAAAGATGAAGAAGAAGAAGAAGAAGAAGAAGTTAAATAAGTTTAAGTTAAGAAGAATAAGAATAAGAATACAAATAAGAATAAAAAGAAGGAAGAAGGAAGAAGTCAGATAAGGTCAGGTAAGGTGTGATTCAGTCGGTTAATGTTGAAGTGAGTTGAGTAAAGAGACGAGAAGAGAAGAGTAGAGTTTCTAGTTTGCAGGAGAACGTCACGGAGCCAATCCTCTCTCACTTCTCTTGCTGTTGGCTTCAAGCTTTGTTAACGATTTGCATGGGCCAGCCATTAATCTTCTTGCAACTTGCTAAATGACCGATGGACGGACACGCGGATAAGCGTACTAACACATACACTCTATCTTTTTCTCTGTGTATTTATATGTGTGTGTGTTGCCTGGTTGCCCTTGTCGGATAACTTGGCTCCTTTTTTGTTAGCTCGAGGCCGACGAAAGCGGGAACAACACCAAGAACGATGGGGGATGATGGAGTTTTAAGAGTTACCTTTCGTACAAACGAATCAACCCAGATTGCAACAATATCAAACTCTTATTTCTTATTTTTTTTTTGAATACTTATTACAGATCAACATTTGAAAGGGTTGTGGTTTGGATGATAATTATACTTATTAAAGTGTACTAGAAACGTTCTATCTTATTATGTTTTACAATAAAAGTATCTAATATATTTTTTAAAAAGTCAAAGCATTCATTTGAATCTTTTAAAATCTGTATTTATTAAACGATCATAATTAAATAATAATTAGATATCAGTATAAAATTAAAACTTGCTATTATTTCAATACCAATCTAATAATAATACATAAAATAACAAATTCAGAAAGGATTTCAATGAAAACAATTGTATTTCTAGATTCAATTATTAGAATATCTTTTTTGTTTTATTTTATTCTAATTACTCGTTAAACTCTGATCAAGAAAATGAACAGATTGATGATAAATCGCGAGCTTAGTAACATAAAACTTATATAATAATCTATCTTGATAAAATGGAATAAAAGATAGAATGAACGAACCTTCACAATTGAGAGTAATGTTATTCTATTGAAAACAAAACCTCGTCCTAGTTCTCGTTGTCGTATTTGTCGTAATCGTAGTGGTTTAGAAAAATGCGATAACAAAGATAAGAATAAAAGGAAGATTCATCCAAGAAAACGCGACCTACTACCACCAGATCCAATCGAATCCGATTAAAAACTGCGTTTTATCATCTATGTTTGAACGTACATATACAATCACACATAAAAGAAGAAAAAAAAGAAGTAAAAAAGACAAAAAATGTTTCCCGATATATCGACTAGCCCTCATCGGTTTTCTTTTCTCACAGGGTATAATCAAAATATTGCTAACTGAGAAAGGGTTAAAATAAATAAAAAGTATTCGTACCTTTTTTAAAACTATTGTTCAAGATTAATATTAATCTCATGAATCGCGACAATGATTTATATTTATAAATGGAATACTGACAGACATGAAAAACAAAAAGACTCATAACTTAAACATTCCAGTGTATTTTAGAAAGTACACTTTCAGTAAAAAAAAAGAATTAATTTAATCCTGAATAAAGAAAGAAAAAAGTATTCAGAAAAAAGGTCTAGTAAATCAATCTTCTGAAGTTTGAGATGATATTTGGGGTTGTATAGGGATTGAATATAGGGGTTCTTGGTTTGGTTTGGTTGGTTGGTTTATTGTGTAAAATCGTAGATGGCACAAAAAAATAAAGTAGAAGTAGTAAAGTAAATGCAACGCGAACAAGGTCACGTTTTCTTAGCTGGATAAAAATTGTTCTACGGGGGGGGGCTTCCCTCGATAGATGAAGGATATATATATATATATATATATATTGTAAAATCCGATCCTGAGGCAAAGTGCTCTCGTGTCTAGACTCGAGCACCAAGCTTCGTCACGAACTAGGAAAAAAAGAAATAGAAACCAAGAAAAAAATACAAGTGAAGAGACTTGGAAGGAAGGAAAGGAAAGGAAAGGAAAAGGAAAGGAAAAAATAAAGAAATAAATAATGAAAGAATGAAAGAGCAAAGAACAAGGGGGTGGGAGGAGTTGTAGGGGTGGGGGTTTGGGATGGAAGAAGAAAAAAGCAAACTTATTTACCGAGACATCCATTTTTACCTATATTATATATTTATATAATTATATTATTATATATATACACACACACATACATATTTATATGTATTATTGAACAAAAGAGAGAGAGAGAGAGAGAGGACTTCTCTTTTTATTCTGGCAAAAGAGAGAACGAGTGATTTATAACGTTCGACTAAAAGAAGACTTTCCCTCTTCTCAACCCACCCCTCACCCATCCACCACCTCCTCCACCACCGTCTTATATTTATTTACTACTACTATTACTACTACTATTTATTCGCGAAAATAAAAAGCGTATTTGTAGATACTTTTATAAGTATCACAATTAACCCTTTGGGTACGGATTTGTTTGAGAAAATATTTGCATGTAGAACGGATATAATTTTTGGTTGTATCGAGTAGTATGTTAAAGCTGTAGATTTTACGTAAGAATTTATTTATTTCTAAAATATTGGTGACATATGTATAGATGTCTTCAAGTAATCACTGCCAAACGACATGGTGAAATGAAAAATAAGTGAATGACGACTCTCAGACTTCAAATGTATTCAAGAGTTTAATTTTTGGTTTAACTTCTTAAACACGTCATCCACTCCTAGGAGAAAAAAGTGAATGACGTGCCTCAGACGTCAAATGTACTCAAAGGGTTAAAATTTCAAATTTTTCTATGCTAATCGATCATTCATGCATTTGGTAGCAAGATAAAATAAAATAAAATAAAATAAAATAAAATAGAATGAAATAAAAATAAGGAAGATAAAAAGGAGTATTGTATGTTCTCGTATTTTCGCGAAAGAAGCCGTCGTATAAATTAATCCGCTCTTATGTTAATCCCCAAGCTTTACTTGAGAGTAAGTAAGCAACTATGTGCGTTCGTGAAGCGTGTCGGTTGGTTGGTTGGTTGGTTGGTTGTCGTCTTCTATCTGAAACGCTAACACATTGGCGTAGCATCGTTGTTAATTAAGAAATTTGTCCGATTTCATACGTTTTTTTTATTAAAACAAATGTCAAATAATTTAACAGAAAAATTATTATTATTATTATTATATTTTGTCATACCTTCGTGTTACAAAATTGATATAAAATTTTACATTGTCTTCGATTTTTATACACGTTTCCTATTTTGTGCAACAAATATATAAAATAATTTCATAGAAAAATAATTGTTTTCTAAAAAAAAAAAATAATTAATGACAAATATTTCCTACGCGACGGGAAAAAAAATTGTCGGGGGATTATTCTTCGTTCGATCGAATAATAATATGTTGTGTTGAAAAATAAATAAATCAAAAAAAGAAAAAACAAAAAAAAACAAAAAAAAGGAAGGAAAAATAATAAATAAAGTAATAGAACTGCTATAGCACGCAGGAAGTATAATAAAAAAAAAAAGAAGAAAAAAAAAAAAAAGAAACGTTAGTATCCGTTAGTCGTAAATTCGAAAATATCGAGGATCATCCGAAAAACTGCTTGTTCACCATTTTTACGAGCTCTCGGATTAATCGAGCAGCGGTATCGCGTTTCTAGGACGCACTCATTCTCTTTCCCCCTCCCTGTTATTTTCTCTTTTTCTTCTAAACGCTACGGGGTGCGGGGAGTTTAGGGTGGGGGAGGGGGGGATAAAGGAAAATTTATATTTCGGATAGGAGGCGCCAGAAAAATGCGCTACCAAGCCGAATTGTCCAACCATTTTCTAAGATACAGAACATAACTTCGTTTTTCGGTGACACGCAAACTCACCCTTCCCTAAACCCCACCCCACCCCACCCCCACCCGTCCATTTTATTACATTACTTCTTTCTTTCTATCTCTCTCTCTCATTTTATCCAGTCGTAAAAAAGTTTTCCCTTTTAAAGATATACCTCTTTTGCGATAAAGTAAAAAACTTGACCATCGTTATACGTGTAACCCATATGACGACTACTATGACGACCAAGATGGCTGGGTATGGTTCCGGTAACCTTCGTGATTTTCCATGATGCGTGACTGTTATCGCTCGTTTAACATCTCGTTTGAAAAATTCACGGGAAAATTCTCATTTTTTTTTCTTCTTCTTCTTCTTCCTCCTTATATTATTATTATTATTATTATTATTATACGTGTAGTTTTCCATTGTAACGTAATAATAATAATTTAAATATGTCATACGCGTACACGGTTAAATAATATATATATATATATATATATTTTGTATTAATTTTATTTAAGATTTGTACAAAATATTATATTATTATGTTGATATATATATATATAATTATATTTGAACGTTTCTTTATCAATGATCTCAACTTCAAACACAAGTTTATCTTATCTGAAGGAAGACGTCATCGAAGGGTCGACGTTTTGCAGTTGCGAAGTTTCACGAATGTTTCTCGATACTAATTTTGACGATATGAAACTATTAACGGGAATACAATCATGAATAAGATGTCTTTGACTTATCTAATAAAGTTAGTGAAGAGTATTCACATCTCAATGAAATTCATTGTTCGAGTTATAGACCCAGTTATAAACGTCAATCGATTGTTTCAATTAAAATTATATTTCAATTTTTCTATATGTTATATCAAAATGTTATTTCTATATATATTCGTGTTGATTAATCATTTATATCGTGTGAATGAATATTTGAAAATAATTATAATTGATCGATAATTAAATGATAATTATATTTAAACATTTCATAATAAATGTATTATTTGTGTTTATAAGAAAACAATTTCAATGAAAATGATAATAAAAATAATACAATTTTCTACGAAATCGTAATACACGAAAAGAGTACATATTATTTATAACCAAAAAAAAAAAGAATAAAACAAAATAAAATATAATAAAATTTTCAAGATAAAAATTCCCCTAAGAGAAGAGAATAATAGAAAGTCGAAGTAGTACTTCTTCCTTTTGTCGATGCTTTAAACGAATTTCGTTGTTTCCATGAGTTTTACGAAGACACGGGGGGGGGGGGTTGCGATCGATGGTAGAGTACGATGGAGAAAAACAGATGGAGTTTTGGATGTTTCTTCGTCCAATTACTAGAACCGAGTGAAGGGAAACAAGGAACACACAGAGAAGAAAATGAAAAGAGAGATAAATAATAAATGATAAACAGTGAGAAACAGATAATATAAAATAAATAAATACAATTTGATTCGTAACGTGTGTGTGTGTTGCATAAATTAGATCAGAAACATTTTATGACTGATTGCGAATAAAAATCAAAATTTGTTAATAAATAAAGATAACGTTGAATTTGTCTAACTTTAATTTGTAATATTTATTTCACAGACTATCCTATAAATAAATAAAAAAAAAATATTTGAATTGCGGGAATATACGTTTATGAATCGGCACAAATTATTTGGGGGAAATCCATATATAAATAAATAAATAAATAAATAAATAAATAAAAAAAGAAAAAGAGTGAAAGTTAAAGTGAAAAAGGTAAAGTGAAAGTAAACAAAAAAAGAAAAAAGAAAAAACGAAAAAAAATTGTTGGAAAAATTCGTGCCGGAATTATTGTATTTTTTCATCGCGAATAACACGAAATCAAATATTTATATAACATAAAACAATCGAGATATACGATATGTAGTAGTAGGTAAACTTTCTTGGCAATAGAAAAAACAAACTTGGATTAATTGAAATAAAAAGTGAAAAACGAAGTAAGTGAGAACAGGAAAAGGAAAGAAAAGGGGGGGCCAATTTTTTCTTATACATACTTTATGGGGGTGGGAAGAACGTGTACTGAAATTTTCGTTAACTTGGCGAACGTTTTTAAGCTTTAACAAGAAGAACTCAACGAGATTCCTTTACATTTCCGTTACACGAAAAGGGATTTCTTAAACCCTCCGAGAAGTCCCTTCTTCAAAGGAAGGAAACAAGAATATAAGAATAAGAAGAAGATGAAGGAAGATAGAGAAGAAATGACGTAAGAAGAATAAGAAGAGAGAGAAAAAACACACGCACACACAGCAATGCGATTTCTTTTATTTCGTTGACACAACATCGTTGCAAGCGAAAGTACGCGCGTGTTGAAAGCAACCATCTCGTCGCGTTTCATCTTCCATCTTCTTCTTCTTCTTCTTCTTCTTCTCTTTTTTTCTTTTTCTTGTAAAAGAAAAAAAAAACGGAAAGCAGGGAAAATATTTCGCAGCTCCGGAGAAGTGTCATTTTTCCTGTTTTACTCGACTTTTTCTCACGTAGCCGAAAAATTCTCAAACCTTGTCCCTTTTCTTCTTCTTTTTCTTTTTCTTCTTCTTATTCTTCTTTATCTTCTTTTACGAAATAACACAAAATCGAGCGGAACGATTCTAAAATAAAAGGCAAGATCTACAATTCATTCCACTTGAAAATTTTATGATGTTTAGTTGGAGTTATTCCAAAAAAAAACAAAAAAAAAAAACAAAAAAAGAAAGAAACTAGTTTCGTAAAATGTGTCATCTGGATTAAATGGAATATTCTCTGATAGCTTGTCCTGAGAATAAGAAATAGGAAATATATAGAAATATATCTGCCGATTTATCCCCCAACCCCCTTCAATCCTCTCTCATTGTATATATATATATGTTACCGTCAAAGCCGGAACTCAGTCATTGCTAGTAATTCTTCGGCATTACTATGAATGCGAAGAAACTTCAGACGAAGTCGGAAATTGAAAAATTCTTCCAGTTTTTCTTAGGCATCGAACATAATACTTTGATATCCTATAAAATATCAAACTACTACTTAAACAACGTTGAAATGAATACATCCTCGGGCACAGACACACACAGCCATACGCAATCCCTCCACCCCCAAAAAACAATCCATACAGGTAAAGAACATTACATCAGAGATTGCAATGCTTTAAATTATACAACTTTGCTATTTTTTTGAAAAGTTTTGATAAATATTTTTTATACTATAAGTGAATAGATTTTAATGAAACTTATATTGAATTAAAGTACACTCTTTTGTCTACGTGTAGAATACCATAACAAGTAATAAATTTAGCATGGAAACTTAATTAAATGTTAGAGAATGCAATGCTGTAAATTGTGCATCTTTACAATTTCTTTGAAAAGTTTTGGTAAATATTTTTTATACTAAAAGTAAATAGATTTTAATGAAACTTATATTAAATTAAAGTACATTCTTTTGTCTACGCGTACAGTATCTTTTCGCGTTAAAAATCTATTTGCAAAAGTTCATAAAATGGCAAAGAATGCAACAGTGTAAATGTTGCATCTTTGCAATTTTTTTGAAAAGTTTCGGTGAATATTTTTAATACTTTTCGCAAATAGATTTTAATGAAACTTATATTGTTATTATGTTCGATGCCTAGGAAAAACTGGAAGAATTTTTCAATTTCCGACTTCGTCTGAAGTTTCTTTGCATTCATAGTAATGCCGAAATATTACTAACAATGACTGATTTCCGGTTTTGACAGTAACATATATATATCTTTCCTCGTTTAACTGAAATTTCGCTTTAGTACGAAATTTTCAAGGAAAACCGTTATCAGCTGGTAACAGCCCTACATTTATAGAGATGACTTTGTACACACACATACATTTATATATGTACGTACAGAAAATGCATACATGTACACCCATAGAGAAGGTTAGTACTAGTATTATTCGATAAAGAGAGAAGAGAAGAGTAGAGAAGGTTGGTGGTTGATGCTGAAGTGCAGGGGGGGGCGTGGGGTAGGGGGTTTCCATTCTGCTGGTCGAACGCGTACGGATACGTTGCGTCCCTTCGGTTCACGGACCGGAATCCACCGGTACTGGACGCTAATGGCGTCGAGCATAATCGATTTTCGAAGCGAGTGGAAGCACGAACGAAGGTATACGTTACAACAAGAAGAAGAATAAGAAGAAAGAAAATAGAAAAGATAGAGGTAGAAAGGTACGAAGGAACGTGGTAAATGTAAGATGAAAGAACGAAAGGAAAAGAAAAATAAAAAGAGAGAGAGAGAGAGAGAGAGAGAGAGTAGGGTTGGTCTACGAAGCGAGAACAAGTTTCGAGGGTCGAAACGAAAGGCAAAGTTTAGGAAACCGAAGGAAGAGAAATAGAGAGAGAGAGAGAGAGAAGAAGGAGGAGGTGGTTTGAAAGGGTGGGAAAGGGTGGAGGAGGGAAAGGGAGAGGTAGATGGAGCTGCTTAGAAAGGCGGAAAACTCAAAGATCGATGGCACCCACCGCAGAACGCGAGGCACCGACAACGACGAGGATGAGGACGAGGACGAGGACGAGGAGGAGGTCGTCGTTCGAGCAAAAGATAGTCGCCGTCACGAAGACGACGAAGAAGACGACGTCTGAAAATCAATGGCGCCGTTCGTGAGTTAAGAAAAAAAGAAAAAAAAGAAAAGGAATAGAGAAAAAAAGGAAAAAAAAATAGGTAAAAAGTTGCCGACAATCTACCCTTCTCTTTCTTTCCTTTCTTTCCTTTCCTTTCCTTTCTTTTGGCTATCAATATATTCTAAGATTCCTAGGGTGGGACGACTACTATCGAAAGTGAATGGAAATTCACTTGGATGCAAATCATTTATTTTTCCTTTTCTTGTCACGCGTTTGTATTTCATTTTCTTTTTTTTCTTTTTTTTTCAATTTTCTCTTTAATTTTCTTAACAGATCAAAAGATAAATATTTGTGTGTGTGTACATAATTATGAAAATCGTCTAATTGTAAGTCGAAATTGAAGAAAAAATTAATTTATCAGTTTTTTTTACACACGCCACACACGCACACATTATTTTAAACTAAATTAATATAATATAATTTTCATGATATATTGTCAAAAATGAATTATTTTATAATGGTTGTTAATTCAACATTATATGGAATTCGTTTAACGTTCTAATGTAATCCTTCAAATATCTTGCAACAAGAAATATATGACTTAAACCATTTTCATAATTATATGTGTACACATATATTATATATTTTTTAATATTAAATATATTTCATATATTAATTTTCGAATAACCGTATTGCGATCCTTCGAAAGTATTATTTTTTTTACGAGGCAAACAAAACGTATTCCAATTTGTATCGAAAGGAACGCTTATGAACACTTGCACTTGGAAATGCATTGGACAAAATGTCTTAAATACGTGACGACTATTCTCAATAAATACTAAAATGATATTATCCGAAAATTAGGCTTGCGATCATTCAAATAGTATATCTCAAAGTACACACGAATAATGTATTCATTTGAAGAATAATAGGTAAAGGGCTTATCTATTATCTGTTATTATCGCATGACACATTATGCGTTTTATTGAAAGAAAAAAAAAACAAAAAAATAAAAAATAAAAGAGAAATAGAAGAGTGGAAGGAAAGAGAATAAAAATGATAGAAAAAGATAAAATGAGAATGTAAGAGAGAGACAGGAAGATAATGTAAGAAAGAGAGACAGAATAATAATGCAAGGAAGAGAGACAGAATGAGAATGCAAGAGAGAGAAAGACAGAATGATAATGCAAGAAAAAGAGACAGAATGATAATGCAAGAAAGAGAGACAGAATGAGAATGTAAGAGAGAGAGAGAGACAGAATGAGAATGCAAGAGAGAGTGAGAGAGAGAGAGAGAGAGAGAGAGAGAGAGAGAGAGAGATTGAATGAATATGATAAAAAAAGATAGAATGAGAATACAAGAGAGGAAGAGAGAGAGAGAGAGAGAGAGTGAGACAGAATGAGAATGAAAGGGGAGGTAAGGGGGACGTAAAAGGGGTTGGGAAGGAGGAAGAGAGGCTGGAGAACGCCCGAGGCTAATTAATTGTATAATTAATCGAGCGAAGGAGCAGCCGGGCGGAAGTAGCTCGGAGCTGTCAGCCACAGAGGAGCCGTCTGACCGATGTCTCCCTGTCGGCCTTTCGTTTGCGCACGTCCAACCAAGAGCCCCCATTCCCACCCCCAACACCACCACCCACATTCCTCCCGACTGTCGTATCAATCCCCTCTCCCTCGTTCCCCCTTTTGTGCATCGTTGTATCATACAAAGCAAACAAACAAAAATAAGGAATAAGTCAAGAGAGTTTTTTGTTTGTTTGGTCGAGAAAAATTAAGATTGTTATTTAATTATGGTTATTATTCTGATTGTTGTTAACTCATCATCATTATCATAATTATTATCGTCATCATTTTTGTTTTATATTTTATTAACACTTTGATTGACCATTGGTTTGTCATTGGTGATGATGGAACGTTTGAACTATTTACGATTGTAATGAGTCGAATGAAAATTTATTTATTTGTTTGATATATTATATTTTTAATATTACCACTAATTATTAAGATATTATATTTTGAAGATAAAAAGATTGTCTTGTTATTGAACAATTATACATTTTTTATCGGCACATTGGAGAATTCATTTCTATGAAATTTTGTATAATACACATTTAAAGGGTATCGAAAAGTAATGTCATTTTTGCGCATATTAATATTATTTCTATTCATCATTTATATCAACTTATTGTATACTTTATACAACCATATTTAATTATTATAATTTTAATATATATATATAAAATAATAAGTATTACATTATATTTAATGATAAAATCATTTATGCACGCGTGTGTCCAATATGAAACCTATATATTTAATATTATATTCCTTTAGTTCCATTATTTTAGTTTTTTTCTTTCTTTTTCTTTTTCTTCTACATTTCTTCCACTTTTCTTTACCTTTGTCTCGTTTCTTTTATACTCGACAACCCATCGGCAACGTCGATTCAATCCAATTTGTTGTTACCCGTTGGAAGAAAGAGAGGAGTGATTTATCCTTTCTATCCTCCTCCCACTCCCATCCTACTCCTCTACCGCCCTTTTTACCTCGTTGCAGTAGGGTTGTTGCACCTATCACACGCGATGTTCTCCACACTTTTCACAACGACATAGACGACGTTTTCCGATACTTCCTGCGAAATTTCGTTCTTCGATAGGAAGAGGAGGACGACGACGACGACGACGACGACAGCTTTGCGGACGGGTCGTTATTTTCTCTCACTTTCTTTTTCCATCGAAGAAGAAAAAAGAAAAAGAAGAAAAAGAATAAGAGGAAGAAGATATCTTACGAAAGCGAATTCAGTTCGGAAGAGGAAATACCATTGAAAATGGTTGGAAAAGTGTTGCTTGACTATTTTCTTTCTTCGCGATACTTCTCTTATTCTTCTTATTCTTGTTCGTGTTCTTGTTTTTTCTGTTTCTTTTTAAAAAAGAGATAAAGAAGAAATGACGAAGGGTCGAGTAATTGCAGTTGGCTCGTAAATGAGAAACTGGACGAAGACTAGTAGGAGGAGAACTATGCAAATGAGAAAGATAACTCCGATTACATGGGATCGCATTACCTGATAGATTATTCGAGCTTTCCAAAGAGAAGAAGGATCAAGAACACCACCACTACGATAGATAGAGAGAAACAAAAAGAGAGAGAGAGAGAGAGAGAGAGAGGAATCTGTTAGAATTAGATAGAAGACCTATGCTCGGAACTAAGCTCGTTCCGCTCGTTGTTAGATATCTCTTGCAATTTGCAAATGAGCAATGAAACCACATATAACCCCGGTTCTCTACTAAGTTCCTCTAATATTCTAAGAACACCCTATATACCGTAACAAACTATTCATCCTTATCGATTCAAATTTCTATTCAATGTCCATTAACTTTATGCCATTAGATAACAGTTAATTAAATCCTTATATTGTCTATCTAAATTTATTATAATAATTATTTATTTATTTATAGAAAATAATTAATAATAATAATAATGATAAATATAAAAACACTTTTTCAATCGAATATTTCTATATTATCATTTTTATATAATATAAAATTATTATTTGTTATTTTATATACATATATTTTTTATATATATATATATATATATATATATATAATTCTAAATTAAATAATAATTTAATAATCGATTATAACATAAAACAACTATAATAATACATATTTTCTATCTATCTGTATATCTATTTATCATCTATTCATCATTCTCGTAATTTTTTCCTCAATACACAGAACCCCACTCTCTAATAATAATAATGATAAATAAAAAAACATTTTTTGAATCGAACATTTGTATATTATATAAATTTATAATATAAATTTATTATTTGATATTTTATATATATATATATAATATTAAATTATATAATAATTGAATGTTACATATCTTCTATCTATCTGTCTATCTATTTATCATCTATTCATCATTCTCGTAATTTTCTCCTCGATACACAGAACCCCATTCTCCCCCTCCCCTGATCAATTGTCCCTTCAACTTATCTAATCTCCTCCTGGTTGAAGACAACAGGCTACGAACGCGACTGATCTGCCAAGGTACAAAGGGTGAAGCTGTTAAGCTACCCTCCTCCTACCACCACTCTACCACCATAACAAGCATTACTATACAACCACCATTACCAACCTATTCTTGGATGGGGGAAAGGAAACGAACGGAGCGTATGCACTACGGCGAAATAAATTTCCTTTGATCGGTTGCTAATTTTCGCTCGTTACTAAACCCTTTTGCTCGGAGCGTTACGCGAAAATTTTCTCTCCCTTTAAGCGAATCGAAACGTCGTGGCTTTTGATATTCAAGAAAGAGAGAGAGAGAGAGAAAAAGAGAAAAAATAAAAAAATAAAACTGTACTTATACACGCACGTAAGAAGTTATAATTCTTTAGCGTACTAAAACGAACATAACCTCAATAACTTCAATTATCTCACGTACCAATACAATATTTCTACATTTTTCTAAAAGACGATAATATGATAAAATAAAATGAAGATATTAAATACCATTGATAAAGATTTTAAATTAATATATACAATCTAATTTATTTATTTACGAATTACTTCATGCCGGTAAATTTGAAATTACTTTTCCCGCGCATCGTAAATATCATCGACAACTTCGTGGTGTCGATTTTTCGGTCGCATCTAAATTCACTTTCCAAAACACGCCAAAAGAAGTATAACTTCAAAAAAGAGAGACGAAGAACAAAAAAATTCCGCGAATAATGAGTGAACAACGACAAATCGTTTGAGAAACAACTAATCTGATTATGAATAAAGAAACGAAAATAATTGTATGATAAATATAAAAATGATTACGACGTGGGTACAACCACCACTACTATCACCACCACTACCACTACTACTATCACCATCTCCTACTATCCAGTAACCGAAGTTTCTCTCATCAGTTTTAGCAGCTGCACTTCGTGCAGCATGAAATGACACGAACGTGTCCGCATTATATAGTCATATACGACGAACAAATACAGTACCCAACCATATACCCACGTTAACTTGCATTCGGACCATGTTGTATGCACCAATATATAACTACATATCCACACACATCCACATCCACATCCACATCCACACAACATACATACAACATACATACAACATCAACACAACTTACATAGAACTTACATACTACATACATACAACATACATACACATATACAAGAATATAACTAACATATTATACGTATATAGAAACACGGCATGCACATTTGGTTTGCGTTTGCGTTTGCGTTTGCGCAAACTGAGAGAGAACTGTGCGAACCGTGCTGGTACCGTTTCGTTCGAGCATCGCATCGAGTTGCATATCGTTCATTGTGCGTGTGCCGCTGTCAGCTGCCGTTCACAATGGACGTTCTGCCAAAAACGAAGCTCCATTGTTGGTCCCTAATTGGCGAGCGCGATTCACGACAATAGGTTTCCTACCCCCCTCACCACCCTTCATCACCCTTCTCTCTCTCTATCTCTCTCTCTCTCTCTCTAACTCTATGTGCATTACTTCCTCTACCGTTACCTTCGACCCCTCAAACCTTTCCACCCCTTTTTTTTACCTCTAATTGTAAGTACGATCCGCGTACCATGTTTTCAACGTTCCTATTTTATTTTGTCAGCTTTTCGAATCTCCTCATTCATTCATTCATTCATTTATTCATTCGTTTATTCGTTCGTTTATTTGTTCGTTCGTTTGATGAGTGCATTACTCTTTTTTTGTTTTTTTTTTACTTTAGTTTGATAATATTGAATTTTTTGGAGAATCGTTTGCTTTCATCGATTTTATACGAGATTCCTAATTTGTTTCTTTTTTTTTTTATATTTACCGAATGTGACCATAAATGCATTTATCTCTGCACGTTAATTCTTTTTTTTTATTTATTTTCGAACTCTCAAATATTTTCAATATCTTTTACTTTTAATTATAAATACGATTCTCCAAATACGTATCACGTATTCAATCTTCTTATAATTATTTTAATCAACTTTCTGAACTTCTACGTTTATTTATTCATTCATCGATGCATGAATTTTAATCATATGTTTTTTTGTATTTTTGAGAATTGTTCGATTATATATATTTATTTATTTAATATATTAATATTATAATTATTTAATTTTTCGATTATATATATATATTATATATATATATAAATAATATAATATTATAATTATTTAATTTTTCGATTTTATTTATACATGTGTGTGTATATTTATTTAATATATTAATATTATAATTATTTAATCGTTTATTTTTTATTTGTTCGCGTATTATTTTTTGTCTTTTTTTTCATTTATATTTATCGATGAAACCATAAATGCATTTATCGTTGAATCGGTAAATATAATTGTTTAGGTGAATATATGATAAAAAGAATTGACAGTTAAGCATTCTTTCTGACAACATTAGGGGGAGCTTGAGCTTCGACAAAGATTTAAGGGAGAGAAGAAAGGAAGAGAAACTTGTAGCCTTTGGTACTTGTCTCACGTTAAGCTCAGTTTAGATGGGGTGAAGAAGAGGAAAGGGGAGAAGTTTCGGAGTCAATGTTACAAAGAAAAATAACGATTATCCTTAGCTGAACTATAGTATTTGTTTGCTGTCAAAGGGTCGAAAGATCGATGGGTTCTGTTAGATCTATGACGTCATCAGCTCACTAAAACCCTTCACAATGTTGCACCTTGACTTTTATATTTTAGTTTAATATCACTAGATGATAAAACATTGTATAATAATTAAAAGATCATTTAAGAGAGAATGATATGTGGACAAAAAAAATTAGAATCAAGCATTTAAATACCATAGAAAATTTTCTTTTTAAAATAATCAAATATTTTAATATTATACTAGAATTTGTTTTCTCTATTTTTATGTATTCGATTTATGTTGAATATATATATATACATGTTTTTTTTTTTAAACAATGAAATAATTTAACTCGATAACAACGATCGAAATATTTTCTAATTTTGTATATTTTTATATCGAAATTGTTTGAAAATATTTCTAACGATGATTTAAACAACATTTTTTAAAGATTTAAATTTATTAATCGAAATAAAAGTTTGCATAGAACAAATAGAGGACAAGGGACACGAGCAGCTATCAACTCAATATTTCGCATATAAACTTGCATTTTTGAAAAAAAAAAAAAAAAGAAAATATCATAAAATAGGTGATATGATCCATGCACATAACTTCAAACAGAATAGAAAAATTCAATTTCCATTGAAATTTATATACACCAGGGAACGTTTGCCTAAAAAAGAGAAAAAAAAAAAAAGAGGAAGAGAGAAAATTCGCAGATATGTAGTCTAGCAGGGTAACGTTCAAAACTATCCAATCGGAAGCCCTCGTTGAAAAAAAGGTCAGGTAAAAATTATTCACAATGGAATCGTGAAACTTTTCATGAATTTGACGCATAATAATAATAATAATAATAAAAGATAATATCGATATTGGTCAGTAATATAAAATTTATCGCATTAAAAAATATTCTGCATTTTGTAAACCATAATAATACACGTAACCAATAATATTAGTATATTATATATATATAACGAATAATTTGAAAGAAATTAAATAACTTTAAATATATTTTTTCTATATATATATATGTTAGCATTAATTTATGACTACTATCTATTAAATAAAACATATAAAATGTATATATATATATATATATATATATGCGTTTATCGCATTTAAATACGTTCCATTTAAAATGAATAAAAATATTCGCAATAATTTAAATTTGACTAAATTAGAACTGTTCTATTAATAGATCAATCTCTGTGGTCCATTGATAACAATCAAATCTTCAATCTAATTCTAAATAATCCATATTAATACCACACGAGATAGATTCCTACTGAAATGTTATCTATTTCTAAATCCAGAATGGAGAACACAATTTACATTACCTTCATATCGAAAATTTAGATATTACTGGCTTACTCTAATCAAATATTTCTAATTAATAAATTTCTTTATTTTCTTTCGTAATAAACAAATTCAAAATACGTATAAAAAGAAAAACAAATGTATTATTATAATTCATATTATTATCACGATTCGTTAAAACATAATTTTTCCATCGTCGTTTAAAAAGAAATCGTATGGAATGTCAATCTCTAATTATAAAACATTGTAAAAAAACCAATAGAAAATGTAGAAGGAAACGGTGATACGAGGGGAAAGGGAAGAACGATAATACCTTCGCAGAATTTCTAATCACTCATTAAAAACCGTATTATCATTTCTACCACTGTAATCAAAAACAAAAACAAACAAAAAATAAACTCTAAGTTGTCACGACGAACATGCATGCCATGCGGGTTAAGGAGAATTATGAGAAAAATATGAAGAAATAGAAAACAAAAAACAAAAAAAAAATAGAAATTAAAATAAAAATAAAAAAAAAACATGAGAGAGAGAGAGAGAGAGAGAACAAAAAAATACTCTTACAAACTTGAATGGATAAACAAGCAATATAATCCGCAAGAGTAAGCGCAGGTGCACGAATGCAACGCACGCATACGTATGCGTGCACATGTATACTTTAAAACAAATAAAAAATAAAAAGAGAGACGGAAATACGGAGATACGGTTGATTAAAAAGAAAGAACACGTTAAATGTGTTACACCGTGCGATACCGCGTATCGTTTGCGGTCCCAAGAGAGACAAGTTTAATTTTTTAACGATCCAACAACCGTCCTCCCCCCGTCTCCCTCCGCCTCCCCATTACCCTCTTTCTCTTTTTCTTCCTTTTTGCTTACCGATCCAACCACCCCACCTAACTTTCTCACCCCCTATTTCTTTCTCCTGCCCTCGTGTTCGTTCCTCCCACTCCCCCCCAACTCCCCCTCTTCCCCCTAGCCCCTCTACCGTTGAACCCTAAGTTCAGATTATTATACACGATGGAACACGATGATCGTTGCGAAAGATGTCGTAAATTATCGTCCAGGATGACGTAGCTTACTTGCAAAGGTTTTATTGCTAATATTTTTGTCGAGCACGGACCGAGCTGCGACAGACTAATAGGCACTTTCGCATACGTTAGAGAATTATACACCGACGGAAATGATAATATAAAAATGGTTAACGCACGTTTCCGTCGTAAAAGAATCGAGAATGAAGAAAAAAAGAAAAAAGGAAGAAAAAAGAAAAATATTCAGTAAATTGTGCACACATATACATACGCGTAGATACACATGTTTGTTTGTTCGTTCGTTCGTGTATATTGAGATTGCCCGTATCGTGAAAACCAACACATTTTATTATCGGTTATTATTGATTAATATTTTTCTTGATTTGCATTTTTTTCTTTCTTTTTTTTATAATTTTTCAATTAAACCAAGTTATACGGGGCAAAAGTAGTAATCATTGATATGACTAATGTAAATATTATGCGGGTTATATAATTGAATGATCCTTTTAAGTTAAATACTTAAACTTGTATAACTATTCTTACATTTCACGGTTATGCTAATATATCATATATATATATATATATATATATACATTTTAATATATTGTTTTTCTTTTATTATTATTATTGAAAACATTTTTAAAATCGTAAAGGAATTAATTGGTTCCTTATTAAATTATAAAATATATTACAAAAAAAAAAAAGAATTCAAATGTATTTCGTTGTTATAATTCGAAACCATTGTTCATATATTTAAATGTCCAATTAAAAAATAATAATAATTTTATATTTATTATAATATATTTTATTTTATATTTAAATTTCCAATTAAAAATAATAATAATTCATATTATTACGAAAAGAAATTATATTTCTTGATATCCCTAAACCAATGAGGAATGATAATACAAAAATTCGAATAAGAAATGAAGAAAAAGAAAAGTATGATGATTCGTTCGAATGATAACTTGTTTTTCGAGAAACATCTCGCATCTAGATTACAAAAGTTTGGTATAGCTTGTCCAAATGCATTTCCATAATCGGAGACGTTTGCGTAATTCACCGACCCTTCGAGAATTACCCATCAAAATCCGTCGAACCATCGGAATGATCCGAATCAAAAGTTTCAAAGAAAATTGTACGGATTGGTTTATGCACATCTTATTTTTATCTAAAAGAAAATTCCCTTGTTTACTTCATACAACGGGATTACATTTATTCGCATTTTGTAGAAATGATTTTTACGATTGAAATTTATCTCACGATCATTTTTTATTATAAATTTCAAGAAGAAGAAGAAAAAAGAAATCGATCAAAATTATATAATCGATATTTTTGCAAATGAATTTTATATTTTCATATTTTTTTCCCCACACACACATATATATATATATAAAACTTAAATATTATTTTTTCCAAATATATGTTGATTTTTAATGTCATAATAAAATATTCGTACAAACAATGTTTGCAAATTTTTACACAATAGTGAACAAAAATCATCCGTAAATATCTAATATTAATTACTATAATATATATTATATTTTAAAAAATGAAATATAAACTTTTCGGATAACTTGGCCTTAAGAATATGATATAGAATTTTAAAATAAAATAAAATACAAAAAAAATATAAATAAATTAAATAAACGAACGGTAGCTCTCTATCACAATTGAGAGAAGCCGGTTTTTCCAGGATAATTTAATCCTCCCAAAGCAACAACCGGTATCACATATATACATATACACATATATATATGAATACACATACATAATACCGGATATTACACATATATGAACATAACCAACTGATCTGATCAATTCTGGTTAAGAGACTCTTCGTTTCTTTTCTCTTCGTTGCATTATCCATTCTCCGATGACACGATCAGGAGAAGAAAAAAAGAAAAAGGGGGTTGGGGAAGAAGGGGAGAAGGGAAAAGAAGAAAGGAGAGTTTTCTTCTGTAGAGTTGGGTTTAAGGGGTGAGACGAATGAGAGAAGAGAAAACGGGTTCGCGGGTTTTCGACGACAGCTGACGCGTGCTCGTCGCGTGCTCGATTTCCGCGTGTACAATGAAAGAAATAAATAAAAAAAAAAAATAAAGAGTGAAAGAGAGAGAGAGAGAGAGAGGGAAGAACAGCTGTTGGAGGGCCGATATTTTTGCACGTTGTATCCTCATCGAGAATGGTTACAACATTATCGTTTTACACCATTTCTCAGGGTCGTTTGAAAGATAATCGTGTAGGGGGAATAAATTTAAAATAGTTTAATAATAAATTATTCGAATGACAGGATAGTTTAATTTTAGGATTGGTAATAATTATTGGTAGACGAAGGGTGAGTTGAGAATAAACCAAAAATGTGAGATAAATATAAGTGAAATAATGATAAGACATTGTAAAAAACTTTGTAAGTTGTGTAATAAAAATCTGATTATATATATATTCGAATGACAGACATTTTCTATTTTGTGTATTTAAGAGAAAGATAATTGTATAATTATATTTCATTGAAATATTTAAAAGTTATCACAAACACACATTCGTTTACGTATTCGAAATATTAGAATATAAATTTAATAATATTAATATATATATATATATAATTATATTTATATATACAAAATATAATATATAATGAATTTGTTACGAATACGAGTGAGATCTAGTTAGTTATAGTTATAGAATAGTTTGATTTTTAAAATTATTGATAAATATTTATAGAGGAGGTGTTAGTAGAGCATAAACCAAAAATGTGAGCAAAAAATAACTATCATATACTATGTAAGACCTAAAATGCATAATTATTATTATAACTCAGTAAGTAAACGTGCCCTGCTGCTTATATGGCGGCATTTTTGTTTCTTTTTTGGTCCCTTAAGGGTTAATATTTTAAATTTAAATATTGTAAACTGACCGAAGAGAGAGAGAGAGAGAGAGAGAGAGAGAGAGAGAGAGAGAGAGAGAG